>CAOJBJ014133586.1:0-10585 GCA_948291685.1 Euphorbia celastroides | reverse complement strand
ATTCGAATATCACCCTGTCCTAATTTCAATACGAATGTCGCCAGATGAGAGATTATTGTTATAACGACAATATCTGTGTGAAATTTGATTAGGAATTTCAGGTTTATAGGTTATTATCAGATCTTGCATGTCTTCACTTATTGTAATCCTTTGTGTGATATGTCGATTGTTGTTACTTTTTTCTGAGTAGCAGGGTGAACATAGAACGGATAGATAAAACCGGAATCTCTGCTACTTTGTGTTTAAAAAAGAGTTTAGCACAGGAGATAATATGAAGTAGATTCGGACATTCAGACCAAATTTTGCAGTTAGGGTTTGAATTAGGAGGTCGTATTGAAGGATACCTCGTTTCCCCTGTTCCACCTGTTTCTTTACTTCAGTATGACATTTGATGAAACATCCTATGTTCATCTAATACAATTCAATTGTCTAGATGAAAACAATGTAACTCTGAAGTAATGTTGCTTTTGGATGAGTAAGAAACTAAGAACGCTTCTTGCATACGCGATGATGTCTTGGGTTGTGTCATTAACTTCTTTTTGATATTTTTGTAATCACGATGAGCTGCAGAGGGTTAATTCCCGGATTTTTGTTCTGCACTAGACACTAATACATAAGATCTTCGACTGCATTTTGAACTCATTGATGTTTTGAAGTTTACGATGGTAGAGAGACTCTAGAGGAAGGGGAAACAGCTGAAGCTAGATTCATCAAGATTCAAGCGGCGTATGAGTTGCTTATGGATGTGGAAGAAAGGAGACAGTATGATATGGATCACAGAGTCAATCCAATGAAGGTAAGGCTTACAAATCTCACTTCTAATCAATTATAAGAAGGAAATTCATAGAGAAAATTCTCTTTTGAACATAAATGAGAGATGACCAGTAAGACAAACTTTTGTCTCAGGAGTTATGCAATAGGCATATTCAATTTGATTATATAAACAAATTAAATAATCTAGCTTGAGAGAGACTAAATATGATGCTTCTATTTTCATGTAGGCATCACAAGCATGGATGGAGTGGCTGATTAAAAAGCGAAAAGCTTTTGATCAACGGGGCGATATGGCTATTGCAGCCTGGGCAGAACAGCAGCAGCGGGAGATGAGTCTCCAAGCAAGACGTCTTGCTCGTTCAAAGGTACACTGAGCATCTCGTATTACAAACTGTCCTACGTATATGTAGATATATTAAGTTTCCGTGTTGTTTTGAAATTACAGATCGACCCCGCAAGAGAGAAAAAGGCGTCAATGGAGCATTTTAGCAGTACCCTGAGGCGACACACGCTTGTGTTGAAGAAACGTGACTTGATGCGAAAGAAAGCCGACGAAGAGAAGAAAAAGGTCATCAGCCAGCTTTTGGCAGCTGAAGGCCTTGAGCTCGAAACAGGCGAAGACGATGTTCTGTAGACAAGCGATATCTCATACAAAATTTTAGGGAAAAAAAGTACATAACATATTCATATTGTATAAATTGTACATATAATTAACTTCTTTTTTTATGAAGTACATATAATTAACTTAGCAAGAAATGAATGAGTGAATTCATTTTAGATCCTGCTGGTATTCTGTATTTCTAAGAGAGAAACACCAAAAAAAAAGACAAGTGGATACCGACTCGATTTATTATTTGAGCCAAAATGGGAAAAAACAAGACAGGTAATACATTATTCGTCCAACAATATTTAGCAGAAACAAAAACAACTAAAACATAAACAGTTCTTTGTTACAATTGCAGTCACAACTTATAGGCTGAAAGCTCACGGGTCAGAATCCTTGATATAAGTTGAATGCCTTTCAACAAGAAGTTGAATCAGAGGCTTTTCAACGTCAGAACCGGGTTCATTCTTGTCCCCAAAAACATCAATCTTTTGATCGGCTGTGACAACTGTGACCTTCTCTTTACGTGTAAGAAGCTCATTGGCTGCAACCATGTGCATATTGTACTTCTTTAGGGCCGTATCAGCCTTTTCCAAAAGAATCTTTATATCCGTCTCGAGCTGTTGAGTCCAGTGAAAAAACCCGAATCAAATCTATCCAAATGAAAACATTAATGGTTAAAAAAATCTCACCTTGAAAGATATGCAGAAGGCCAAGGGCGCCCAGTCTTTTCTGAGCACCGAAAGCATCTTTGGCACTTGCACGAGTCGCATATCGAGAGGGCCCGAAGCTGATTGGATCTTGTGCTCTGCCTGCACATTATTTGAGCTATTCAACACTGATAACCTAACAATATTCAATCAGCTCATTCGAAAAATCTTTCTATTTAACAAACACGAAAAACTGTTCTTTCAGTTTTCATTTCAATTTATCCCTGCTACTGTGAGAGCTGGTAATGTCACAGAAAACAAGTTTCTCCATGATGTATCTAAGTACAATAATCTAACTATTGGAAATGCCGCACAAAATCAGCTGATGTTAACTGACCTAATTTCTTTGAAATAATTCCTAAATGATCTCACAAGTAAGAACCTTCGTGAATCTCTGAACCAAATATGGTTACAAGAAATCCAACAAGAATCAAAAAGAAAGAGTTTTAGAAAATGAATGAAAACGGCATTTCAACAATTACCATATCCATCCAAGGTACATAAAAGTCAGAAACCGCAGCAGCAAGATAAAACATAGCATTTCTCTCGAGACCCCTCATTGCTGTTGCAATCAACTGTAACATCTGTAACACCAAAACAATTAGTCCCTACTTGAAGCAAAAAATCGAGTCCTCCTTTTACATTAAGAGAGAACTATAATGATAAATGCATTGGCAGTCAGTTGATTATTACCTGGAGATATTCAAATATGGTTGTAAAGGGAAGTTTTAACAGTTGACCACCTTCTACAGCCTTCATCAAATACAAAGCAAAAATTCAGACAGTTGATCCAAAATTTCGGCTCAGCATAATAAACGAAAGAAAACACTAAAACAAACATAAGTTCTAGAAGGCGCAATATAAGTTCTAAGAAGATCATACAGAATGGTGATCATTTATGGCTTTTGTGACTGCTTCAGAGCACGAGTCCCGCACTGAAACAAATTTATTGACAAAATCAATTGCTGAGCCATCCATAGTATTTTGGAAGGAAGAACTATTCCATTTAGAACTTGTTAAACAAACCCTCGTTTTGAGAGAAAATTGAAAAATTTCCAAAACCAATGACTCATCACCACAAAGTATGCTTCAGCTATAGGGAAGAATAACGGCTATCACAAGAAAATAATGCCAGATGTTCAATCTTTCGATTTGAGACCCCGAAATAGAGCACATATATATATTCGAAATTATTTGCAGTACAAAATACCTTGAATATTAGATCCATCACTTCTCTCAAAACAATTGAGAAGTGGGTCCTCTGGAAGAGATCGACAATATGGCTGGAAAGTTCCCCTGCACAAGAAGGCACAAAAGCATCTTTCGTGACTGAATTCATATCCATTCTAACAATAGCTAGGATTTAACGAAAAAAGATATATAAGAAGAAATAGAAGATAAAACCACCTCCTATAAAGAAAAATTACGGCATATCCGGTCTTGATAAAGTATCTGCAATATAATGATTCAAGAAATCAAATCCACCTGAAGTGCATAAAATGGAGAATTCTTATTGTGATAAATCTCAAAGCATTACTCAGTGGAAGCTGCTCCTCTATGGCCTGAGCTGAAATTGTCGATATAGCGAACACAACGTTGTTCCAAGGGAACTGTAGTACCGCCAGATGTCACACAGACGACCCTCCTTGCATTTCCATTAACTGCCAAAAGAATTAGTAAATTAACAGTGCATAAAACAAGAAAATATCAGTGAAATTTTGTATGATTCTTACCTAATACAGAAGAATTCAGTTCAATGAATTCCCTCAATTTCTTGCTGATACCATCGCTGTCTCTTAGAGGAGGTGCTGAATCAAAGAAAGATATGATTTCTTCATCCAGAGAACTTGTAGGAACTCCACTTGCTGATCCATTCACAGAATCCATTTTTGAAACCCTACAAATAAGGAAAAAACAATAGATGAGTACATTGGGGAATCCTAAATGAAATAACTATGAATAAGAACATTCAGCACAAGTGATGTGAGCTTTGCCTTGCAAGAAGTGAGCAATATCTGATGGATACAAATTAATTCTCCAGTTCAAATATGATAGATATAGTGTGTATTCTTTTGGTGGGGGGAATTCTCTCTAGACAAATGTTGCAGAGAATGATGCACTTATATAAGATACATTAGGGTTTTCATACAATGACAGTTGTAGCTTGGCCTATATAGGAAAATACATTATGTACAGTAGATAGGAAAATGCACATTATTAGGGGAGAGCAAATTCGGGTTCGGTCCAAAATCCAAACCGAGAACCAAATAGTAAAAATAGTAGAACCGAATAGAGAACCGAAATATATCCGGTTCGGTTCGGTCTGGTTGGATCCACTTTAGAACCGAATTCGCAAAGCAGTAATATCCCCTCCCCATCTTTACCTTCAAGCCCCGTACTTCCAACGGGATGTATGTATTGCTCTCTATCAGTAGAGATACCAAACTGATTATTACGATGCACAAGACATATCCATTATAAATAAACGAAGTGCACAAACCAAAACGAGTAAAATAACCCATTTTATTGGTCACATTAAAGATCTAAAAAAGCATGCAGGAAGTAATTACGCTTGATATAAACCTGAATGACCATAGGTAACACCAGGATAATTCATTCCACGAGCTGAAACATCAGAAGTGACAAGAATTGAGGCTTTCTATATAATTGAGGCTTTCTAGAGTGCATTTACCTTAGAGAATTGAACTCCTCAGAGACACAAGTTCTATATAATTGAGGCTTTCTAGAGTGCATTCACCTTACATTCAGTTTTATTTCTCAGAGAAGCGTGAACAAGAGTGAAGTTATCATCCCAGTTGTGCAGAAAACAATTATCTGTGCACAAGTTCAATGTCAAGGCCTCAGGAAAAGAGGCCCCAAAAAGAGATGAAAAACCCGAGCAATAAACTTACCTTGTAATCCGGAGTTTGCCGTATATGTTCTTTCAAGATTAAAATCCGAGCAATAAACTTACCTTGCTCAACTAAACACCATACCAAAAATTACTGTCTTGCCAACATGACAACACACAATTCGAATTAGAAACTATACTGCTTACAAGTTCAGATACTTGTAAGTATTCAAACTTATCTATTATCAGAAACATGCAATGCAATCAAAAGTGGATGAGAATTGTGACATAGAAAGTACACAGAGAAACCTGCAATCCGACATTGAATTATGCATACCTTCTATTACTAATACTTATTATGCTGCACTTTAGATAAATTTATAAGCTTATAAGCATAAGCATTGTTCAATTTCATAAAACAAAAACAACATATGGATTTGGGAAAAAATTAACTCAAAATCAAAGCACCATAAGAATTAGCATGCTTGCGTTATTAACAAATACAAACTAACACCCAGTGGAGTTCGAGTTCAAGACTATACCCTTCCCTAATTCCCCTTTTGATTCCAGAAATTCCCTGAAACCCAAGCAGGAAACAAAATCCGATGAAAAGGAAAACCAAACTCAAAATATAATGCTTCAACAACGAAATCAGAAAAGCAAATTCGTGAATTAGAAAAATACTTGATGAAAAGGAGCTCGTGGATACTGTCAATGAGGGAAACAAAACAAGTTCATAGGCAGAGGTATCAATATTAAATAGAGGAAGTAGAGAAGATACCTGAGAAATTGACAAATCAAATTGTGAAATTGATTGAATACAAAGCTTAAATTGAGATTTTACAGGCAGCAGGAGCAGAACTGATGGAATAGAGAGTGAGATCGCAAGAAGGAACGAACACAAGCGAGGTTTCAGGGTGAATCGTATATTATAATATTTCGGTTCGGTTTTCGGTTTATTTGGTTCCTGACCACTAAAATAGAGAACCGAACCGAACTTATAAGCTATAAAATAATAGAACCGAAAACCGAACCGTGTAAGTACTGATCGGTTTGGTTCGGTCCGGTTCGGATCTCTGGTTCGGTTCGGTTTTTCAATTTTTTGCTCTGCCCTACACATTATATCTATCAAAATACACTGAACCATGGAGGAACTAGGATCTTTTCAAGAGGGTGGTCAGAATTTGATAGAAAATATTTTCCAGAAAAATTCACTTAATAAGCACAACAAGAATGGTTTATTATATCATAGATTCATAGTGATTTGTTGTTGTTTGTCAATGGCCATATTTATAAAGGACCTGAGAAAGGAGACTAACATCTAAAGTTTAACCGAACCTAGGCTTCGGACCATTTCAGATTGCTTTCCCGGGCTGTTGTTCCAAGATGATCCTCTCACAAACTTGCATCATAATATCAAATTTTGGCATTGGACAACTAGCGGCCCTTAACACAATTTAATTTGTTTTCCCGCAGCCAAAATCTGCTATCATAGGGAAAGATTGAAAACAAAGCTTTTTGGGACAGCCATTTGAGGAAACAATCCCAAACTGGCCCTTCATATCCTATCTAACAACTTTTACTTCTTTTTAGGCACAACAAAGCATGTAGGATATTCACTGATAGTCATCAACTTCACCGATTAAAAAACACAGAAGCAGAAATTACTCTGTGGCCATGCACAAAACTAATGATAAGGGAAATGCTAAAGTGGATAATTTGATGATGTAAAGTGATGCTTTAGTCTGCCCATATATCACTAAAAATAAAACTAAAAAAACTATTTAATAGTTATTTCAGTCCTCCATTCTGATGAGACACTCACTCTACCTAACAATCGACTAAAACTCTAAAAGTTATAAAATCAGTAAATAAGGTTCTTACATCAACCTACATTAGTTGCTTCAGAACCTATATCTTAACCTTTTCTTATTTGATAGTGCCAATTAATGTGAATTTTACAAATTTAATACCCCTAATGTTGTCAAATACATGACAAAAGGCCAACTCTAAGTTCATAACATACAAATTCGCAAATCCTAAAACTAGCAATACTGCAATAAACTTTCAAAATTGCTAAAATAAAGAAAAATAGATCATAAAACAGCAAAAAATGTTTTGGAAAGAAACAAAAATAGATTATAAAACAGCAAAAGAACATGTCTAATGATTAGTAACCCATGCTGACATTGATAACAATTCCAAAATTCAAAAACAATAGCATAGAAAATACACAAGAATCAACATCAGCTTGAACATACAGCAAAAAACAAGCCATATTTGCTTAAACAACAGAAATAGCTGCCCACGTCAAACAAGATCAGCAACTGTTTCTGGAAATCAACCGTATCTCATAAAATAGTGAAAAAATGTAGCAACAGAGGGCATCCAAATCATGAAGCTATTTCTGGATTTTCCACTAATCTAAACCAAATGGAAAACACTTCCCACATACAAAAACAAATACAAAACAACAGAGACTGAAATTTTAGAACACAATAACTGATAAGCCAATGCATTTCCATTAAAACAACAGGAGGGGAGTATGACAAATTTTCCTTGCACAATTGACAAACACGGAGCAGAGCCAAAAACAAAAAACTCATTCCACCTATTCAGATTCACAAGTGATGGCAATTTCCTTGCAGTCCACAAAACAGCTAAATCCATCTTTGACTGAACTTCACTAATCCATTAGGTTATACCACCGACCATAGATCATAACCATAGCCCGAAATTCTTCAAGTTTAACACACAATAAGCACTACTAAAATGAAATGGAAACTGCTCATATTTTCTAATCAGAAAATTGAAACGATCTAATAACCAGAGGCGAAGCTTTATCCGTCAGATTGATAACTTCAAGAAATAACGTTTTTATGCAGTAAACTAACTTCAATCAAGAATTCAAGTTGCTTTCAAACAAACCTGAGGGCGGTGGCGGTGTCACCGTAATGGTTGCTGAATGGCTGACGGCGGAGCAATCGACGACGGCGCGTGATGTGGGCAGCTGAGCTTCTACTGTTCACCTAACTTGAACCAAACTATTAATTGAAACGGACACTATAACATTTATCTTTCTTTTTTTATCAACTATACTATATATAACATTCATATTCATTAATTCTTTTATAGTTTTTCTATTTCTTGTGTTTATAGTTGTTGGGTGAAATAATTTGCCTACAATATTGTATGTGCAGTCTCTTCTTTAATCCGTACCTACGCAAGACAACACACTTTTAATAGTTTTATTTTATTATTGGATTAAATTCTATTTATAACATGTCAAAATGAAATCATATTTAATTTGCAAAATGTATAGGTGTTATAGATTACGGAATTTTACGGCTATCGATATGTGATATGATGAAAAATATTCGTAATTTAGTGAAATTGTGAATTGAGCATCTAGTGTACTGTTTTGGCTTTGTTAATGACATTGTGGTACATACTTTATGTGAACAATAACATGTGTAGTTTTTTATGTATTCTTTTCGGAATGCGTCTCTTTCGGACGTTGATAGGGAAATTGATCCTTTGTATATATGGTGTAAAATATTTGAACTTCAGTTTGATTATATATGAATAACCTCTAGTCTTGTAATCTAATAAGTTAATGGTAAGACCGAATACATTAAAAGTCCAATGTATTGCCAATGCCAAACTCTATCACATGCCAACTTCTAATTCGAAAACAATAGTATCTTTTCCAAAGTCAAGCAATCAGAAGCTTACGCTTTACGTTTAAAAAGCAAACTAATGGTTTTTTAGAAGTTAAATAGGGCAAAACAAGCGGTTATTAATGTTAAAGGGGATGTATTAGACCCGACAAAAACACCCATCATTTGAGATGTAAACACTTAAAATCTGCATCATGGCAAAAATATAAACACAGATTTGTTCTCTTTGAAAATAATAAAGCTATTTTCACACAAAAAGGCAAAACATAGTTCTGAAAATATAACATTCGCTGTGTATTCAAGATATTCAGAAAATAAACCTATATCAATTTACATCATACGAAAACAAATATACTGAGAACAAAATGGGGAGGTTCCAGGTTCAGAAATCACATCCAGGCATTGCAAATTGGGAAGCAAAGGCCTCGACCCGGTTACGAAGCTCAGCGATGTCTCTGTTGTTTTTCATACCTTTGAGTAAGTCTTTCTGGAGTTTGCCATGCTCTCTCTGTAGGGCCGACGTGATTTGGGCTGCCCGAACAAGAAAGTCTGCTATGGTCTCAAAATCCCCCTCTAAACAGCCCCTTGATGTCATTGCAGGGGTCCCTGAAACCGAACCAGGCATAAGATTCAATCAGTTTCAAATCATTTTCATTCAATTCAATTCTGCTGCTAGCCATTCAGTTGAAAAGAACAGAGCCTAAAACTCACCGATTCTCACTCCACCGAGACAGATATTGCCATTGTCGAAGCAGATAGCGCTTTTGTTGAGAGTGATTTGGCACATTTCACATACTTTCTCATAGTTCTTGCCTACAATAGAGCACAAAAGTAGTCATTAACAACATTACAGTACAGAAGACGATGTGCAAGCTCGTAAAAGAAAATTATTAACCATACACAGTTCAGCACAGATATCTGTATGAAAAGAAATTTCCACCACAATGGAAAAACAAAAAGAGGAAATTACTAAGCACAATGCCAACTATTAACATTTGATTGCCAAAGTTAAGATTTTAATGGCTGAAACAAAAATGTTCAATGGCGAAAGCGATGGGACGAGGAATAAGTAATCAAATAAGACAGTTTAGATAGTTCTAGAAAGCACACAGCCGCTAATTTAGTTTGTGGACCC
Source organism: Euphorbia celastroides (assembly GCA_948291685.1). Taxonomy (NCBI): domain Eukaryota; kingdom Viridiplantae; phylum Streptophyta; class Magnoliopsida; order Malpighiales; family Euphorbiaceae; genus Euphorbia; species Euphorbia celastroides. The sequence goes on along the minus strand of CAOJBJ014133586.1, from coordinate 831 downwards.
AAACCATATTTTCCTTCTATGATTCTTTCCTTCCGAAAACTGTCATCATCCAATAGACCCATCTAGAATCAGCATAACCGGAGTTATCTGGCTTATCTTAGGCTAAGACTTTGCCACTCAAAACATAATTATAGAAAAAACAAAAGAAACTATTGCAAACTATTCCTGGCATGACTTTGACAAATAATTATGATTTTGTTCATTTTTTCCTTCTAAATCTCTAAAGAAAAACATGTATCTTTACATCTCCTTCATAGAGTATGACTTTTTTAAAAAACAAAGAGCTTCCAAGTTCAAACCAATGCTTCCACACACGCCTAATTTTTCACATAAACTATACAGCACTATTGTACAAATAGGAGTTCATGGGGCATAAGATTACTACTTACTAGATTACTTAAAAGGCCTCGTGAGTTTACCAATCAAGGATTATAGAAATAGAAGCACACATCGATCCTAATCTTCCCAGACTCAACATTAACTCAACCATTAATGGCATTAGCACATGCAGACACCCATCTATTAAGCTTCCCAAATATTTTTCATGCCACTTTCCCAACATAGTATGCATGCTAACTCATATTACTTCTTGATGATGAGTATAATACCTGTCAAGCCAAGAGTTGTCAGATCCCACAGCAACAGATGGTTGTCAGTTCCCCCAGTCACCAGTCTGCATTTTCTTCTCAGCAAAGCACAAGCCAAAGCCCGTGCATTTTTCTTCACTTGCTGCATGTAAGCTTTATACTCCGGGCTTGCTACTTGTTTAAAGGCTATAGCAAGTGCAGCTATATGATTATTGTGAGGGCCACCTTGCAGTGATGGGTGAAC
>CAOJBJ014133280.1:0-15438 GCA_948291685.1 Euphorbia celastroides | reverse complement strand
TGTCGACCCTTATGTCTATGATTCTTTATTAAATGTAGTTTCAGCTCTTTCCCACTGAGCTATTGATTTTTATGGGAACTCATATTTGATTATATATTTTTTTGTGGCCTCAGAGTATGGTTTACAAGGGCTCTGTGGATGCGACAAAAAAATCTGAAAATATGGGTCAAGGGATGAAACATCGTCCCTTTTCAGATCGTAATGCTCAACAAGGAGTACAAAATCGAACTGCTGCATATGGTAATGCTCGAGCTAGTAGAGAGTTCCGTGTTGTGAGAGATAACAGAGTCAACCAAAATACAACCACAGAACCAAAGCCTGTGTTGCTGCGAGGTTCAGTGCCCAGCAATGAAAACCGTGTTGCAGTTGTAGCTGAAAAGGGGTACGCTATTTGGGTTTTCTTCTTCTCTTTCCCCTATTTGTAACCATTCAATTATATGTGATTTGAAAACATCTTTTCTCTCACCAACTGCATTTAGGTTTGTAAGTTAAAACATTTATAATCAGAAGTTAAGTAATTTGTGGTCCCCACGGAGCAGTTGGTTGTAGTTGTTGTGGGATACATGAAATATTCTTCTATTATTATGCTTAGAATTGGTTCTATGTCCAGAATTTCTCTGATGTCATATGATAATTATTTAAGTAGTTTATATATTTATTTGAATAATTTGATAACCCAAACCATCATTGAAAGTATGCTATATTGTAGCTTGTGAAAAATCTGTTCTCTAGTTTGTCTTAATGGATTTGCATTGCATTCTGGACCCTCCCTGAAATAGATTTACTATTGGGTATTCTCATCTCGCCATATTGATTTGAAAATATTTTTAGCTATAATGTGAAGCTTTATAATTTCTTACCCTTGGTAGAGGTTGTACCTATTGAATTTCTACTTTCAGGTTCACGTACTTCTCTTTTCAATACTTAGCTATACTTTCTTTACTGTGTTTATTTGTTGAGTGCGTATTCCAAAACCAAACGTGACTGCTATTTGCTTTCAACAGCTTGCCTGGAATATCCGGTACTCGGAATTTGTCTCAAGCATCTAACGGGCCCAATGACTCAAAATCGACACACACCAGAGAAACTATTTCGAATTCAACAGAGAGGAAGGGGGCATTTGATGAAAAGAGAGCTGCAATCCCTAATGCTTCTGCACGAGTACAAGCTCTAAAACCCAATTCTCAGCCCAATTCTGCATCATTGCCCCCCAGCAATTCTGTTGTTGGCGTGTATTCGTCTTCAACAGATCCTGTTCATGTGCCATCTCCTGAATCCAGACCCTCTGCTGCAGTTGGAGCTATTAAACGAGAGGTTGGGGTTGTTGGTGGCCTGAGGCAGTCTTCTGAAACGACTGTAAATAACACAGCCACAGCCGCTAGTTCAATGTCAAATGCAGCTTTGGAAAGGGATGGCTCGTTGTCAGAACCGTTTCGGCCCTTCCTTACAATTCCCAAGAGTGATGAAGTTAGTAAAACTGCTGCAACTGAATCTGGTGTACCCAATTTAACTGTTAGCAGGTCATTTTTGAGCAATCAGTATAGCAGGTCACATCAAGCCGCTGTGGGTCATCAAAAGGGTAAATCTTCTTGTATGCTTGTTCTGGTAGTTCTTTCCCTTCTAAACACAGGAGTTTTGAATATCAGTATGTGTTTGTTAATTTGCTATGCTGTGACTACTAGTTCTTTTGCGGTTATCTTGTTGATACTACTTCATGTGAAGATAGAATTTGTTCTTGAGGCTACATTTTGTTCTATTGTGTGATGTGTCTTTATTGTAAAATATTTGTCATGTTTGTGGGCAGTTTTCCTTTCTGTTGATAAGTGTGATTATGACTTCTGGTTGTATAGTTGTATATTCTTTTATGTAAGTGTGGGGGGAAATTGCTAGTAAACCTCTAAGATTGCTGTACGTCTGAATGAAAAACATGTCCAGGATTCATGAAGTTTTTTGTTTTTCATTTGAGGAAATTTTCTGGATATCATAGACTCTAGATTGCTGTAAATTACCATGTTCTTTTTTGATGAAGCTGCCCAGCATAACAAGGAGTGGAAGCCAAAGATGAACCAAAAAGCCAGTGCTGCTAGTCCTGGAGTGATTGGAACACCTACAAAATCTAACTCACCTCTCGCTGACAAGTCCAAGGACTTGGAGTCTGGTACTACTGATTTGCAGGATAAGCTTTCGCGAGTGAGCATCTATGAAAACCAGAATGTAATCATTGCTCAACATATTCGGGTGCCGGAAACCGATAGGTGCAGTTTAACCTTTGGAAGTTTTGGGGTGGATTTGGATTCTACTAGGAATATTTCCACTGGGTCTCAAGCTGTTGGTGTTGCAGAAGATTCCCATGCCGAACCTGCCACAAGGTTTGTTGTAATTGCTTTCATGTTACCAGTTGTGATAAAAAATGGGTAACATTTGAATTCAAGTTTATAATATAGAACTCTAGATTATAGATAGTATGGGACAAGAGGAGAGAAGCTTTTGAAGAGGCAAAACAGAAGTGATAGGATACAAACATATATGTACCTATAAGTAATAAATTGAGTAAAGTGACACTTGAAGCGGTATTAGTTTACATAATATTTGTTATGTAAAGTAACGGTGATCTTTGGAGAGAAAAGTTGAAAGAATGTTAAAATGATTATTCAGGTCTAATCTAAAACAAGTCTGAGCTTCCATCCTTATGTGTGTTATCTTAGCTTTGTTCATTGACCTAAAATTCAAAATAATCGCAGCTTGTCAGTATCTGCACCCGAGTCTTCGGTGGATGATGCTTCTGCAAACAAGCAGGTAGAGCTAGTAGATGAGCAAGTTAGAAGTTCCGAATCTGATTCGCCAGCTGCATCTGGTGTGGCTGAGCATCAGTTGGCTGAAAAATCTCCAAGTCCCCCAAATTTGGATAGCTATGCTGATATTGGCCTAGTTCGGGATGACAACTCATCATCATATGCTCTTCCCGAGTCCCAACAGCAGCAAGATCCGCCTGAATTATCAAGCTTTCCTGTGAGTTCAGTTCTATTGTTGAAATCATGTTTGTTATTTAGAAAATAGATGATTTCAAGCTTCAACTTGGAATAAACATTTGCATTGACTAAATTTGGCGATTGATAATTCATTAGGTCTTTTTGTGTCCAAGCAGGCTTATGATCCCCAGACTGGCTATGACATGTCTTACTTCAGACCGAACATTGATGAAACTGTTCGAGGACAGGGTCTACCTTCTCCACATGAGGTAATCACTGCTGCATAATTATTTTGTAGTATTTGCTGGTGAGCTTTAGCCGACCCCATCTAGCATGGGATTAAGGCTTGGTTGGTTGGTTGGTTGGATTTGCTGGTGAGCTTATTATTTTATGGCTAAATACATCATAAGCCCCCTGAACTTGGCACAATTAGCCTACTGTCCCTCAATTTCTAATAAGTCCCCTCAACTCCAACTTGCAAAAGTGTACCAGTTTGCCCCTTTCAAATTTTAAAAATACACCTGCTTGCCCCCTAGATGCCACATGTGAGCTTCTGGTGGCTTGATTTCTCAAAGATGCCATTTTTCTCTCTTCAACCAGAATTTAGCACAACCGATGCATTTTTTGAAGTTGAGGGGGGAATAGGCTACTTGTGCCGAGTTTAGGGGACTAATGATATACTTGGCCTTACTTTATTAATATTCATAATTTTGTATCTTTTGGTCTCTATTGACACATTCTCGGTGTTCTTCCACAGGGCTTGACCTCACATGCAGCCAACAGTATGCCGGCTTCATCAATACCTATGCTGCAACAGCACCAGCAGCCACCAATGACCCAGATGTACCCGCAAGTCCATGTGTCACATTTTGCTAATCTCATGCCGTATCGCCAGTTTCTCTCTCCGGTCTATGTCCCACAGATGGCCATGCCTGGTTACTCTAGCAACCCTGCATACCCACATCCATCAAATGGCAACAGTTACCTGCTGATGCCTGGTGGTAGTTCTCATGTCGGCGCAAATGGCTTGAAATATGGAATCCAGCAATTCAAGCCGGTTCCCGGTGGCAGCCCCACTGGATTTGGTAATTTCACCAGCCCAACAGGGTATGCAATGAACGCCCCTGGGGTTGTTGGAGGTGCAACTGGCCATGAGGACTCGTCTCGAATCAAATACAAAGATGGGAACCTCTATGTCCCTAATCCACAGGTACCATTAAATCTATGCCCTTTTCAACTTATTGTCCATTCAGTTCAGTTCAGTACTTGTCTATAAGTTTCATTTTAGTTCAATATTTTATTCAATCAGTTTCAGTCAGTTCCATTCTTATTAAATAAGTTTTAGCTCAGTGTAGTTCCGTTCTTTTTCAAGAAGTTTTAGTTCAGTTTAGTTCAACTGCATACTATTCAGTAGAAAAGAACAGTCTTATTCAATAAGTTTCAGTTCAATTCATTACTTATTCAATAAGTTTCAGTACTTGTTTCCCGTTTAAGTTCAGTCCAGTCCTGCCGCTAGCCATTCAGTTGAAAAGAATAGGGCCTAAGTCTTTGTTGTATTCCAACCGTGAAAAATGAATGCAACTTCGAATCTAATGTGCAGGCCGAGACATCTGAAATGTGGGTCCAGAATGCAAGGGAGCTTCAAGGGCTACAGTCTGCTCAGTATTACAACATTGCGGGGCAAACACCTCATGCTGCATACATGCCGTCCCACACGGGTCACTCTTCATTCAATGGAGCTGCCCAATCTTCTCACATGCAGTTCTCGGGCCTATATCCAGCACCACCTGCTGCTCCTGCTGCTATGGCTAACCCGCACCACTTGGGTCCGGTCATGGGCGGTAATGTTGGAGTCGGGGTCCCTCAGGCTGCACCGGGTGCCCAAGTCAGTGCTTACCAGCAGCCTCAGTTGGGCCACTTCAACTGGACAACGAACTTCTGAACAACCCGTAAATGTCAATCTAACCCCTTTGTTTGTGAGGGACTCAAGTAGTAATACAAAGTTCTAGCTTTCTTTCATGAAAATGAGTAACCCACATGATCTTTTCCTATCAATGCATATCCTATCTTCATTTTCCATTTCTCTCATTTTATCTTAATTGTTTGCAGTCTGCTTGAGCATTATTATAATTTTCGGTTAAGTTGAGAAGATTTCAGTTGAAAGTAACGAAGCCTTACTTTTTATGATCCCGAGTTAATAACCGGATCTGCTAGCTTATGCAACTGGCTTAGAGGTTTACTAGAGTTCGCCGGTTTGAGGTAAGATTACGCTCGGTAAATAGCATGCTGAATGTGGTATTTAGAAACCGAAATCCAGGTCTCCAGTGTGTAAAGATCTGGTGGGGAAAAGTGATTTAATCTTTTGCTTTATGTGGTGAGTTGCAAGAGACAAAGATGGACGAATGTTAGCTCTCTTTAGTCTTTAGAGAGGAAATGTGATTCCTTTGTTTCTCGGGATTGTCACATTTTGCTTTTTTCCAAGTTTTATGCTCTTGTCAGGTACAAGCATATGCTACAATCTCTCTCTTCTTTGCTTAAAGCAGTTGCACTCTTTCATTTCTTTATCTGCTTTCTTTTTTGTTTTGCACATGGACTGAATCTCAACTCTCTGGCTTAATTTGCTTTCAAATTAAAGTATGATATTTAGTTGGTATACGTGAATCATCTGAAATATAACTGAATTTGAACTTAAATCTTCTAATATTCATTGTTTACTAAGTTGCTTTTTAGGACTTCTCCTGGACTGGATTCCCTGAAAGTTTCATTTTGAAGCTTTCTCTAAAAGCAACATAGTATAGTTGTGGTAATTCTCAATTTATTAATATAAAGGTTTAAGTGTGCTATTCAAATCTAAAATACGACTTTTCCATTGAAAGTGTGTGAGACTAATTTTCAAGGACTAGTAACTTTCACAACATTTTTCTGGTATATAAGTCTTGGAATTTGAAAATGTGTTCACCACAAGTAACCAAGATGTGTGAAATCAAGATTAGATATCTTTGTAGGTGTGTGTTGGATTGCCAAGAATTTAAGTTAGGAAGATTCATTTTGATTTACATTATTACATATGATATAACTTAATAAAAAAATCTTTGAGTGGTAATAGCAGCAAAGTTTGCACGTGTATATGCTGACAAATAGTGTGTGATTGGCTACTGGTGGCTGTGGTCCTCTCCTTCTAGCATGCTTAGCTTCTTTTTTTACGTATATTCATTAGGACCATTGATAAACTATTGATGTACTTGTGCAATATTTCAATTGTTACCTGTAATTGTCTTCTTCCCTATATTTTTCTTTGCCTGAAATTCAGAAACTGTGATATGGGGGGATACGTAGGGTTTTAGATTGTGTAGACAACGAATTTAGTTTGTTCTTATGAGCCATTGTTACCTCCCAAAGAAAAATGGTATTGCATGGAATGAAAATGAAATGCAAGGATATGAACTTATTTGAATTTGTCTCTTGCAACCTTGGAATTTGAAAAATGCTTTGTTATTGTTTCAATTTGTAAAATTATATCAGTTCACCCCTTTTGACTAAAGAAAAGTCTACTCTTCAATGCCACATGTCGAAATTTCAGTTAAAGAGAGAAATTAATATATTTGAAAAGTCAAACTAATAAGAAATTAACATGCAATAATTGAGGGATAAATTGACACTTTTTTTTAAGTTGAAGGGAGTAATCTCACACCATTGGTAAGATTCATGAAAAATTATTTTGGACAAGTTCAAGAGCAGTTTCCTAAACGTTTCCATAATTATACAATGCTCATGAACCAATAGTTTTTTTAATGCTAATAAACTTCATTCAAATAAAGAGATGAAAACATTACGGTCCAATAAGCATGATCATCTCTTGAAACTTCAGGAGTTCTTGACAAGTGTCACATTGAAATTCAAAATAGTAGTTTATTCCTTGAATTCTGCAAAAATGCACCACTTTTTTTCTTGAGTAGGGTATCCCATTTCTTATCTTATTAAAAAAAAGGGTATCCCATTTCTTAGCCTAGATTTTACGCTTGAGATAGAGGTGTGGTAATGAGAGGAAGGAATGCACTTTCTAAAAAAAAATTGAGTACGAATTTTGTGTATAATTGTGGAAGCCACCGTTCAAGCACTTGGGATAGACTAGTTATAGTGACCCATTGGTTTCATGAGTAATCACATCAAATCAGAGCAAAAATTTGGTGGTGGTTTTCAAGACCTATTTGTTGTCATTTCCAACAACTACTTTTCCTCAATAGCAAACCCAATTACTTCTTTTGTCTCCTACAACAATGTGTTGTTTAAGGTTAATGCATGCTGAAGACTCGAATGTGATTTAATTTCTATCACAAAATATATTTGGAGTGTTGAGGAGATTTTCATAAAACTGTCTCCTTTTAGATTAGTATAGTTTATGGAAAAGGAAGCTCAGATAAATATCCAGCTGATACCAAATAGGCGGCCGCTTTGATTGTTTTTCAAAGACGATTTCGTCTGGCTGACCAGATTTGATCGGCCTGTCATAGTGGTGTTTGGTGGCTCCTTTTTGACCGGTTTCTACTAGATAGTTTCTGCAGTTTGAATTGATTCAATTGTTCTCTCACCAACGTTGGTCGGTTGTTGTTGGGCGTTCTTACCCTTCGTAGACGGCGCTTGCTGTAATCTAGTTGTTCTCTCACCGCGTTGGTCGGTTGTTGTTGTTCTTAAGGGCGATGAGGATCGTGGATAGTCCGTGCCTCGATCTGTTTACAGGTGCGGGTTTTCAAAGGCATTTTCGCCTGGTAGGCCAGATTTGATCGGCTCTCCTTTTTGGCCGGTTTCTTGCCGAAGGTTGCTACAGTTTTGATCCCACCTTTCGTTGACGACATTTGCTGCAGTTTAGATTTTTAAAGGCGATGGGGATTCGCGTGGCTAATCCTCTATAAGGTGGTTCTCCTATGAGCATTACAAGTTCATCGGCTTGGATGTTCCGGTTTGGTTTGATCTAAGCCGACATCAAGATTAATCATCTCAGTCTTCTCTCTGAGATTGCTTTTGGTTATTAAGAATCTTTAGATCAATAGGATCACACACATTGTTGTGATTGAGACTTTTAGTCCATTATTTTTGCATTACGTTGCAAATCTTTTGTTACACCTTTTTGATGTTTTTTCTCCTTTGGTATTTGTTTTTTTATTTTCTTTTTAATAAATGGAGTCGGTTTTATACCGTGCTCAACTTTTAATTAAAAAAAACACCTTAATTATAAACATAACACGATAGAAGTTTAGTGCTCAATTTGTTAATTAGCACGCATTTCACCAAAATTAACGTAAAACATCAAATTAGATTTTTCACGTTTTCATTTCAACGAGACTCGACTTTGGAAAAATGTCTTATCATAACTTAAGATTATTATGCCAACAAAATAAATTAGCGCTCATTTATTTACCTAAGGTTTCATAATGCTTCAACAATCAAGTGATTGACACGTATAAATAATAATGGCCTAATGCATACTTAGTTCCCCAATTATCAAGATTTTTTGAATTAATACCCTCACCTTTTGATTGTTAGTTTTAACTTCCCGAAATTGGTAAAAATGTTAGTTTCAGTCCCTCTAGTATCATGTATCACGTTGTGATTGGTTTGACTTTTCAAGAATGTTAAATTTTTTAATTTTGTCTTTCCAGTCAAATTATGACACGTGGCAACTGGAGTGCTGAAACTAACACTTTTGCCAACTTCAGGAGATTAAAACTAATAATAAAAAAATGAGGGTGTTAGCTAAAAAATCGTGATAGTTAGAGTGCTAAGTATGCATTTGCCCAACAATAATTGCAAATAATCATAGCAAATCCAACCATATGATTATTTTATCTCCAATTCAAGTAGAATATCGCACAGTTAAATTTAAAAAATTACAGAAAAAGAACTAATCAATCAAGTGCCCTCATTAATTGAAGTTTAAACAGTAAAATTCATGCACATAATCCTAATTAACACAACAAATTCAGACAACCGGGCCGTCTTACTTATCAACAAACCCAAAAAAGGCATAATGTGCACCATATTCACTGCATAATTATATGCTGTTAAAATGACAACATAATCTATCATCATAAAATATTAATCATAATAATCTCTGTAAAATACTATTGTTTATTTTAAACTAGATACGTTAATTCCCTGTTCACCATATCAAGTGCATAATTATACGATTTGTTTTGTCATCCACATGTTCAGCAATGCCAAATTTCTACTTTATATTATTTTCTCTAGAAAAACAGGTAATTCAACCTCAATAGTGTAAAATAATTATCAACTTGGTTTTTTTTAATTATATTATGAATATCAATGTATTATCAATCTATGGATTTGGTAATCTGTTTTTCTTATTTTACTTTAAATCCCATACCATTGTGCTTTTTTCCTTAGTTTTGTTTGTTTGAATATGAACACATACATCAAAACAACAGCTTAGTCAACTATTCAACAAACTTTTAATTGTTTTGTTTTAAAAAGAATCTAAAATATGGGAAATTACTTTAAATTTTTAAATATGTAAAAAAAGGAAGTGCATGCAGAATCATTGCTGTTCATTTGATTTGCTTGATTGTGCTACAAATCTAAGTATCCAATGAGCCGCATTGCTTGACTTTACTGTGCACATTCATAAAGATTTGAACCATCCAATAATTATTAAATTGCATGCTTTCAACCTAGATATACCAAAACAGAAGGTAAATAGAAGCTACAATTTATTACACAAACTTTTGAAAACACGAAAGATTTCATATTGAAGCACTTAGGCCATTTACAACTTTACAACACTAATTTTACATCAAATTTCACTTACCTACAATTTAGTGTTGTTACAGTATTACAATCTTCAACCATTCATTCCAAATTTTACACCAAACTATAATAATACTATTTTATTACTTCTATCTAACACATATTATTATTTTATTTATTTTTACCTAACATTTTACATCAAACCAATAAACAACAAACAAAAAAGTAATATAATATTATTCGGTGTTGTCATAGTGCAACACCAAATTTAATGTTATAATGTAGCAACACTAAAATATGATGTTGAAGTTTGGTGCAGAGTTGAGCATTTTTCACACCAAATCTAAAATTTGGTGTAGTCCAAATTGATTTATCTACAGGTAGATCTTACATTTTGAATTTGCTAGGTTTTATAATAAATGGATATTGTAGCTGGAAATGAATCATATCGTCAATCTATTCTAGTCGAGTTAATCATGCACACCTAATTTTTTCCGACAGAGTTGGAAATTTCCTCCATCTTAAATTTGACTAAACTAAAAGTCAATAGTATTCTGTTTTGAAATTATTGACTTTTTGATCTGTATATACATATATATAGCGACCAGATTTCATTCTAAAACTTTATTTTAGGAAATGCAAGAAATGGCTAGGTATCTTATGTCACTTCATCTGCAGTATGTTATTGCAAAGCGATCTAACAACACACAGTAAAAAGATTAACTAAAGAAAGTCATATGTTGACACTATTTTGTTATTAATGTCACAAATATTGCCTGCCAAAAGTCTAGGGGGACAGCCGGAGACTGAATTTGCAGAAAACAACGAGGAGCCAAATGGAGCATAAATTATGTGAATGTCACAATGATATTGAGTTATTGTCTTTGTTCATGCCGCTGTTACTATATTCGACAACTAGAATATATATAAGAAACTACGACATGAATAAGTGAACTTTATACAAAATTGGAATTCATCTTAATGTAACGTTTGTTTCACTTACTAGGAATTTTCTTCATTTCTAACTTTTCTGTATAATTATTATAGATAAGATATATATTCTATATGAGAATTGTTTCTTTTTTTTTTATGAGAGGAGAATTGTTTCTTCGAGAGAATCCACTAGAGTTAATCAAACTTAATGACCTTACAACATTTTCACTCTATAAAAACTTAATCCTTAATACAAGTTCAAACTTCAATATGCACAAGACATGTTCATGGGTCTGAATACCTGTCATGCCTAATTCGATAATCTAAACATGATGGATATTCACATTATGAAGTTTAATCCAAACATGAGCCTGCAAAATTCCAAAGTTTTTTTTGGTTGTGCTTGAATTTTAGATGTAATATAACATTCTCAGTGAATAAACCTATAAATATAGTATATTTATGTCATTTTTAGTATGTTTATGTTTTAAAGGACGGTATAAAAATTTGGATTAAGATCAGGTGCGGCACTTTCCGAAAATTATATAGTAGTATATAATGTATTTTCTAGAAACAATATATAAAATATTGGGGATTTCGGTAGAGTTGGTTGTTCCTTAAGAAGGCAAAGTTGTTGGTTGCCTGCCATACCCAGGATCGAATCCTGAACTTTTTCTAAACCAAATGTCTTCTAGTTATGTCTTTTTTTTTTGTTTACACCATTTTTTCTTTCATTTTTTATATCAATTTTCATCTCCTTTACTTATTATTTAGGTTAGCTTTATTTTCGCAACTTTAATATAAAATTTTAAAAAATGAAAACTCGGTATAGTAAATAGGACGTAAATTTGAAAATTGTATTGAAATTGAAATTACAATTCATTACACATGCCTAATTACTAACATATTTGCATATGTTTTTAGATTAGATTGGAAAAGTATTTACGATTGAGAAAAACTATTTAAAAAACTCAATTTAGTTGGATCATAGAATGACGTTGTAGCTCAATTTTTTATACTAAAAAATAGAGATCTCTAACATATCTATACATCAACAATATACTTTAACACTTATTTTTCTATTATGCAATCGCAGCTTTAAAAAAAATCATATTCAACTTTAAAACAATATATATCGACAATAATGTTTGAGATTGGTAACTATACCGAACTTAATTTTTCTGATAATTAGGTTCACTAGTTTTGGCCCCCTCATATTTAAGTTTGCGTCCATCCCTGATTAAGATTCTCTGCAGTAAAGTCAGAGTGAAGTATGAGAGAAAGTGACTCATTGAAAAAAATATCAAGTTTTATCATTCCTAAGCTCGAGAGAAAGTGACTTATTGAAAAAAATATCAAATTTTATCATTCCTAAGCTCAACAAATCATAACCTTTCATTTTGAAATGAATTAATAGGATTGTTCAAACTTCTCTTTACCTTTATTTTTCAAAGTCAGAGAATCCAAATCCATAAAATTCTCAAATTTGAATTGGTTTTGATTATATGTCAATTTTAAGAAATATGAATTTTAGTATTTCAAAATAATGTTTTATATTCTCCCACCACTTGGTCCAATTAATATGAACTCAAAGTGAAAATACCCATACAACTCATCCAACGTGGGACCATGCTACAACGTAACCTCTCTCCATTTCGGCCAACGTATTATAAGATGTTTTTAATCTAAGAGAGCACAGGAACTCTCTCTCTCATCTTCTTCTTCCTCACAATTACAGGCGTGGCTTTTGGTTTTCATCACCCTCTTTCTCTCTCTAAATGAAAATGTCTGCTTATGTTTTGTTTCCTTCAGTTTTGAATTACAAAGGAAAAGAGCAAAATTAGCAGAGACTTCCATTCTTTGCCTAGTTTTGCCTTTCTCTTCCACTTAAATCATAATCATATTGCTTCGTCTTCCCCTCTCTTTTTTCTTTTTGGTAGATCTTCTCTCTTTTTTCTAACACTATTTCAACCAGACAACCAAATCATCACTATCTCACTGTTTACCTATTCTTCAGCTCTTTTATTTCATTGTTAAATAATGGATATTCGTCGCCATAGTCGACACTACCACAAGGAAAATCCTTCGTTCTCTTCCACTCTTCTAGACGCTATTTACCTCTCAATCGACGAATCAAACAACAAAGAAGACGAACAAGAAATGGCGTTTTGCAGAGAAACAACGAAGAATAAACACAGCAGCAGCGATAAAGGCAATTCCAAAGCTTGCATGATAGAGAAATGGATTGAGGGAAAACATACCTATGAGACAAAGGTTTTAGCTCGGCGAAAATCCATGGTGGAAAAGGAATCTCATGATCATCACTATCATCATCGTCAACAGCAGCCCGTGTTGCTTAATTCCAGCTCTAGCTCATCAGAATCGAGCTCCGGCGGTAGATTTTCATCTTCAGAATCCGATTCTTTTTACAACGCTGCGCCGATTCAAAGGTCAAAGCCAATTAGAACCAGCGTTTCGGTTCAGTCACACAATTATCAAACAGGTGGTGTGCATAACGGAATTCATCGGTACAACAACCAAAACGAAAGAAATTCTGCACCAAAGCGCGAATCAAGCAGCTTCACAAAGACAAAATCAAAAGCATTGAAGATTTACAGTGATCTGAAGAAGGCGAAGCGGCCGATTTCACCCGGCGGTAAGCTCGCGACGTTTCTCAATTCGCTCTTCAGCACTGCTGGAAATGCAAAGAACGCGAAGATTTCATCGTACGACGAGAGGAAACCGAAACCAAAATCAAAATCCGAGCAGAATTCTACCTGTTCGTCAGCTTCATCGTTCTCCAGATCTTGCCTGAGTAAAACACCTTCATCAAGAGGCAATCCGAGCAACGAAACTAAACGATCCGTCCGGTTTTATCCAGTAAGCGTGATCTTCGGCGAGGATTCGAGACCTTGCGGCCACAAAAACGTCTACAAGAACGCAAATCAAGTGAACTCAACTCTCACCGCAGCTGAAACTTCAGATTCGATCGGCGAAGAGCTCAAAATTCGGGTGATGAGTGAAAGTCGGCGAGTTGAGGAAGTGGCGAGAGAGCTTTTGATGAGCTATCAGAAGAAACAGGAAGACGAAGAAGATGATGGAGAGAGTTGTGCGAGCTCTGATTTGTTTGAATTGGAAAATCTCTCGGCAATTGGGATTGAGAGGTACTGTGAAGAATTGCCAGTTTATGAAACTACGCATTTTACTGCTAATCGAGCCATTGTTAATGGCTTAATCTTGTAATTGAGGAAGAGATTTATCTTAGCTAGCTATATTAATCAATGAATTGTGTTGGGGTTTACATTAACATTAAGTTATATTTCTCCAATGACACTCTTTTCTTTGATCATTATATTGGCAGATTGATCGATTGCATGTTATCTTAATTTCGTGAGCATGTATAGTATCTAAAATGAGGTTCAATTAAACAGCGGTTTGAAATTATTGTTATTTGTGTGTTATGAGAAAACAAACATTTTGCTCTCCTAACACACTCGAAACTATCAAAGTGACCAAGAGAATTGTACGGTGGTCAAACAAGACTTGATAGATTGTTGTAAATAATTGTTTAACATATAAATCCTCATCTGTTATTCTTTGTTACTAGTTAACTTTTTTCAAAATCATGCATATGCATACTACCCGGAAAAAAAATGCACGGATATACGTGTATTAATTTAAATTGGGAAAAGAAGGAACGAAACATATAAATTAGTGGTAGTAGGAAAATCTTTAAAGAGAACAGGGAGATCTTGACTCTTGAATATTTATATGGAAATGCATGACAAACTGAAATGTTACGTGTCTAAATACATGAAAAATAGAAAAAAATAAATTAATTAGGATTTGTTTGGATTAATTTTGTGGCTTGTGTTTGCTCTCACTAATTGTTTTTGTACGAAGTTGAATTCATAGTCAAATGCTTCCCATTTCATTTTCACAAAAACTCTGAACAAAATTTAAATTCAAACATTTAAGTTGGGATTCTATTTTATCTACCATATGATATGGGTTAGGTTTTATCTTATAAAACTAGAATTTTTGCACAAACTATACTTTAATTCGGTTATCATACATTAAAAGAACCCGAACTAAACCGGAAAACGAAAATAGTTATGCTTTATAAAACAGATGCATAAAAGATGATCAAATTACATCAACAATATGATATAATTGGTGAAGAAACCTTTAGTATCCCCCTACAAAAAATTAGTAAATCTTAAAGATTCTTAAATGGTGTTCGTAACATGAGGAATAAAAAAAATAAAAAGAAAATAAGGTATCAAATTAAAGAGATTAATGAAGAATAAGAATAATTTTTTTTTTAAATCAAGTAATAAATAATAAGAAGAAGTTAATGTTAAAGCAAAGGCAGATTTTCCACCTCCTCATTATCACTAGCAACTCAAAGACAAACCTTTTCTTTCTTTAATTTATTCAATTGTTAGCCCTCTTTTTTCCGGATGGGGATCCTCTGCAGTTAACTGCAGTGAAGTTGTGTCTGTGGGGTCAAAATCGTAAATTTACTATTAAAAAAAGCAAAGTAAATCTGACCCATCCATTTGCAAATGAAGGATGGGATGAGGTTGAACTTTACTCTGCAGTTCTTAGTGAACTGCAGAGGATTCCTATCCCTTTTTTCCTTCAAGTGGGTCCTAATTTGCTTCAAAATCACACTATTCATGTCTGCCGGCGGGAAAATGTGAATTTCCGGCCACCTTGAGGGTGGTGGTGATGGGACAAAAAAGGGAAGGGTGAATATTGATGATGGAAG
>CAOJBJ014132302.1:0-19526 GCA_948291685.1 Euphorbia celastroides | reverse complement strand
ATCAATGAAAGAACATCCATTCAAATCTTGGATTTTCGAATTGAGAGAGATAGTGAGGGAGATCAAGAGTTCTCACTATTTCTTAAATTTATGGACCCAATTCAATTCAGTGGAGTCTTTTATAATATGTCTCATTTTTCTATCCTTTTGCGGGAGTCGATGGCTATTCACAGCTATTACCTTGACACTCATGAAATAACTATGAATGTTAAAGCACCACAATTTTTAACTATTACTATTGCGGCTCACCGATTATACTGTTAGCATGTGTCGCTAAATTCTATAAATGCATTATTTTTCATGCTGATTCAACTTTAGATAGTTTTAATTTGCTCACTTGTCAAGTTTTTCTCAGCTAAGTTGGTTTTTACTTTACTGCTTGCTTTACTTCTACAATTCAATCTGTAACAACCTATTAATAAGTTAGGGGTCAGAAGTCATTTTAGAAATGGAAAGTATAATCCAAATTTGAGCCAGTCCAATTCTTTTATTTTCAATAATATAATTGTATAAGAAACAAACAAAATAACTAATTGAAAAACAAAGAAAATTGGTTCACTAAAACTAGTATCTTTTTACCATCAAAGAAATCACACTGAGTTGAAGTTAGTTCTTTTTCTGTGCAAAGACTAAAGTATTATAAAATTGTTTTTATTAAAGTTTAAAGTTGTATAAAGTTATTATACCGCTTTTTAAAATTGATATAAAACCCTTTATAATAAATTTTAGATTGGTATAAAGCATTCTATACCAACTTAAAAAGTGATGGAAGCTTCATACTCATTAAAGTCCTAATATGTTTGGTTGGTTTTAAATTTGTTCTTAATAGCCTTTCGCTCTTTTATATTGTCGAAACTTACTCTCGCCTTCCTAAATTTACAAAAATATACCGATTTTTCCCCATTCAACTTACAAAACCGCATAAGTTTGTCCCTTAAATGTCACGTGCTGACTTGTGATTGCTTGGTTTTTTAAAGAAGTCATTTGTTTCTATCTAATTGGAAGTTAACCCGTGAAATTCTAGGGTTTGGAGGTGTGTTTTAAACAAAGTTAGGAGGGTCAGACACAATTAGAGGTAAGTCAGGGGAGACCAATTGAACTTTTGAAAGTTCAGACGAACTAAAGTTTATTAGGGCTAAGTTCGGGGTGATAAGAGAAACTTTAGAAAGTTCAAACGGACTAAAGGTCATTAAGATAAGTTTGGGTAGTCAAGAGAAACTTCTGTGAGTTTAGATGGATTAAAAGTAATTAGGGACAAGTTTCAGAGATTTAAATGATTTGGTGAATTCAAAAAGTCGTATAAAAGATCTATATTATAATTTACACCACTTTAGTTTGTGTTCCTCTCATTCTTATTTAATTTTGTTGTGATTTTTCTGAGTCTAGATTGATGATATTGTTTTTGGAAGACATGCTTTGGTTTTGATCGTTATTCTAAGAATTTTAACAATTTCTGCTAGTGAGTTCATTTGCTCATCAAGTTGGAGCTACCGAATTAGTTGTTACGCAACATAGCTCCTTGATTGCTACAATCTTTAAGTTGAATCTGAAAGGCCACAACGACTCCTTTATTCTCTATTCGTTAACTCGAATCGATCAGTGTTCTTGTTTTCCAAATTGCTTAGAAGTTCAATTTATTAGCAACTCTTGTTTTTCCCAATCCCAGATGTCTTAGCAAGGGTGGTTACAGGAAGACAAAATGGAAACGAAAGTAGGTCTAATAAAAAAATTGAAAGACACAGAACGTATGACTTAAATTTTGTAAAGTATATCCACCAATTTCCTAGAAGAAAACCGTCCAATGGGGTGATAGGACTATTAATACCGACAAATAGAGTGGGTATCCATTTTCATAAAACAAATGACTGAAACCAAATATAAAAGCTAAATTTAATCTAAAAGCTCAATTGCATTTACTTTTTGGTACTCGTAATGGATGATCAATTTAGACTATTTGGTACTATTTACAATATATATTCTTGTTAAAATATGTATAAAATTTACCGTAAAAAATACAATTCAACAAACTGAAATCAAAATTGAAATTTCGGTTGTTTGGTAATTAAAAATTTTAATTTTTCAGGGAATGCATAAATTTATTGATTTACATTATATTTGGGATTATAAGGTATTATTGGTTCTACTTACATAGGGTGAAAGAATTTCTTCATCAGTTAATTGTAGTTTCCAAATTATTCTTAAAAATTTAGTATTTATTGTGGGTGACTTTATTTTTTCATTACCTTACCACTATCATTATTGGATTGAATTTCATCATATTAATTTAATGGTGATGAAAGCAAAGTAAAATTAATTTAAAAAAAAATAAAATTATCATCGCTTTCACTATTGTTGTGTATGCCAATATATTATGTACTTATATCATAACATTTTTCGCAATTATTATGCGTTTTTTTACAAAGTCGCTTGCATAACATATTATAAAATGCATTTCTCTAGTTTTCTTATTATAATTACATTTGAAATATGAGTTTTTTTTAAATAATTAAAATCATAATATTTTAAGACATGAAACGAGCTTTTTATTTTTAAGTATGTTATATTAAGAAAAAATAGTATGATCTTAGTAAAGGTTTTAGTCTAGTTGCTGAGATTGAAGTTTTAGTCCTCAAGATTGTAAGTTCGAGATTTTATTTAAGTGATATATTTTTTTACCTTTATTGTTTAAGGCATTTTTTTAGAAAAAAGTTAAATTACATGAATATTTATTTTTGATAAATTGTTTTTTAGTTTTCTTTTTTTTTTCTTTTCATGGTAGAAATTTAGAATTTAACACCAATATGAAAAAATCAATAAAGTGATAATTATGTTATAAAAAAAAATATGCGGGTACTAATTTATTAGGTCAACACGGTTATAATTTTCCAACGGACGATATAATAGAAAATGAAATAGGAGCGCCGGTGACCGGTGGCGGCCAAAAGTCGTCTGCTTTCTTCATTTCACACCCACTACCACATATATATACTCCTACTTCACTATCATCTCCAATTTCTCCTCAATTTTGATCACAACTCCACTCTCAATCTCAAAGAAGAAGCAATAATTCGAATCCAAAATATGCATCTGTATAATGCATGGCTGCCGCCGCCGGTGGTAGCGGAGACTAAGAAAGAAGCTGAATCTTTCGCTCGCGTGGTCAACTCTGTCAAGGCCTCTTTCCGGCCTGAAGATCCTGATTCTGTCTACTCCACTCTCAAACGGGTTTCCGTTATTGACCTGTTAGTTTCCTTTTCTTTTCAATTTTGGTTTTCTTGTTTTAGTTTCGATTGTGGTTTTTGTGATAGGATTTTGTTGTGTCCTGGATGCTGATTGAGTTGTGATTGCGGATTAATGTTCTGTAATTTGGCTCTGTAGTTTCATTAAAGCGAAAAGTGAAGTGGCTGTGGAAGATGTGGCTCAACTTGTGGAAATTGGAATTGAATTGTTCAATGTATCTCAGAACAAGCTTTATGCTCAGGTGATAATGAGTTCCCCTTCCTTTTGTGAAATTTAGAACTGAGTGGTTTGATTTATGTCTTTCTGCTCTTTTTTGCTGGTGAATTAGGTTCGGTGGGGAGGTGTTTTAGTGAGATTTCTTAATAAGTACAGAAACAAGTTGCATTCACTGAAAGTGCAGTGGCGGCCACTGTATGATACTCTCGTTCATACTCATTTCACCAGGTGAGTTAGTTTGTTCTTTCAAATTTTGTTGTTCATAGTGATGGATTATTTGAATTATAGTTTTTCTACTTCTGTCTTTTTTGCTCTCAGTTGTCTTCTTTGGTGCTTAAAACTGAATCTCTCGTCTCAGGAATACAGGTCCAGAAGGATGGAGGTTGAGACAAAGACACTTTGAGACTGTTACTTCACTTGTTAGATCCTGCAGGAGATTTTTTCCAGCTGGTTCTGCCTCGGAGATATGGTCTGAATTTAGGTAAGTGTTATGATTCACTCATTTATTTAACAGAAAATTATGATACTCATGATCATGATAACGATGATGGAGAGCTCCCTAGTTGTTGAGATATTACTGAATGATGATAAGGTTTAATTTCCTCCTATTTGGCTGTTTATGTACATTATTTGTTTTACGAGCCTGCTATTGCCAAGCACAGATGTTGACTTTTGGGTGTATAATCATTGAATCCCTATAAAATAAGTTAATTCCTTTCGGAAGAGTTATTCTATAATGAGATGCGATTTCCATCACCTAGTGATAGCACCCAAGTAAGCTATATCATATGGCGAAGGTTGATAACATATATACTTTGTTTCTGTATTGTACCTCAAAAACTTGCAGTTCTCTATTGGAAAGTCCATGGCATAATACGTCTTTCGAAGGAGCTGGGTTTCTGAGGCTATTTCTGCCAACCAACTTGGACAACCAGAACTTCTACACAGAGTATGGAGCAGATTATTTTGGAACTCTTTTTTTTTCTGTCTATAAATGGTCCAATTACATTTTAATTTTCTCCTTGAAATAACAGCGATTGGGTTAGAAAGTGTTTGGAACTGTGGGACTCTGTACCAAATTCTCAATTCTGGAACAGTCAATGGACTGCTGTTATAGCACGTGTTATAAAGAACTGCAAATTTATCAATTGGGAGGGCTTCTTGCCAACACTTTTCTCCAGATATTTGAATATGTTTGAGGTGAATATACATATACGTGGCTAGATTAAGTATTTGAATTTTAACCCTTTTTCCATAAACTGTAATTGCATTTGACTTGCTTTTGCTTGATGTCTTACATCTAGGACTGCACATGTATAAAGTTTTTTAGATACTGTGATAGAATTCGAATGACGCAACTGGACCTCTCTCATTCTTGAGTTTAATTTAACTTTTTCATGTTACTGCTTTACTCAAATCTGCTAATGTCTGTCATCTGTCTTTCTGTATTATGTGACTGCTGTCTTTCCTTTCATGTTCACCTCTTTGAACTTTCTGCCCTTGATTTTGGTGGTACTAATATTAGATGTGCTGACAATCAATAGTATGTTTAGTCATTTTTCTTGCTCTAATTGGACTTAGCATTTTTTAGCTGGGTAATACAATATGGTCGTGCTACTCGATTGTGATACTATTATGAACTCCTATCCTTCTGTATTTTCACTTCTATTACTGCTAAATATGAAATTCTTGATTCTTCTTCTTTTAGCTTCAGCAAAATATATGAGATATATAAATTGATATTATCCAATGAAAGCAGTTGAAAGAAAGGAAGAAGTAATGCCATTGAACTTGCAACTGCTTCATATTCCATTTTCTGCTCATCAGGTTTTTCCCTGTAAGCATGCCTTAAATGGTATAAGATCACAATAATTTCGTTTTTAGATACACTCAAACCTTAAGTAGCTCAATTTTGACGCACATAATGTAACATCGATTCCAGTTTTATGCTTAGGTGGTTTGAAATTGGGCCCGAATGACAGAAAAATATTGTGGTGTGTTAGTCAATGCCCAAATCTTTCTCCTAACTTCTTAAGCAGCTAGCAATTTTAAAACTTAAATTAACTCAGCCTATTAGTAAAATATTTATCTAGAAGGTCTTCAAATTCATCTTCTTACCTCTCTTGTTGCTCCATGAAAATATAAAACGGTGATGAAAATGCTGGATATTTTGAGTGTATTGAAGTATTTTGAGTTGGTAGGATTTGACCACTCGGCAAATATATGGTTCTAGTCTTTTTCTTCAAATACAGAGAGGAAGGGCCTTTAGTTTAGCAGTCAAATTATTTGACTTAGTTGAAAGGTGGGTTACCAGAGAATGTTGGATTTTAAATAATTTGATTGCTATTATTTTCTGGTAGAGGAGAAGACAACACACTATTATTTTAGAGGAGATCTAGAGAAAAACTTTTACATTTTTAAATTTACAGCTATCACATTTGAAAGAAGTTGCAAATATAGCCAAAACTTACATTGTGCTATTAATTCCTTCTAAAGATCATTAAGTTTGTGAGAAAATGAAATCAAGAGTTTTTGTGGTAAGTATTAGAACTCGTGATTGGATATGGAGCTCCACCATGAAAGGAAGTTTTCACAAACTAATACTTGGTGGAATACACAAAAAAAATTGTTGCACCTTATCAAGCTAAATTGCAATTATTTTTGCATCTTGTCAAGAGGTGAAGTCATTAGAAGTATCTCTAGCAACGACAACGATGGTGAAAAAAAATCAACATTTTATCTTTGTCCTTTTCTCCCTTTTTGTCCTCCATTTTTGTAGAATTCCCATGAACCTTGAGAGTGTTGGGGTTGATGTGATTGAGCAAGCTTATAAATGGGGTTGAGCCCATCTAACACAAAAGCAATTGGCTTGTGTTAAGGCCCAATTTTTTCCACTTATACTACTCCTTCAATTTGTGTATTTATATCCCATGTCGTATCTCCAACAATTTTTTTCTCTGCTGCTTCTCATATTTGTTTTTGAGGGTGTTTAAGGCAAAATGAATTGGTGGAGTGAAGGTAAAGAACACTATTTCTTCCTTGTTTGCATGGAAGGAAATAGTAAAGAACAAAAATCCTCCTTCATCCCTCTTTGTGGCCAATAGAAGTCAATCCTTCTGAATCTTATGTGGCCAATGAGTTTAGTCATTCACTAGCAGGACCGATTTACCTTTTACATAAATAATTTTGTGCAAGAGTTGTCCGTTTGTCTACACATTAGAAGCACAGACTTCATCAGTTCTCTCCTTCTTCTGCATCCAAACATATGAAACGGAACCTTACTAAACATAGCCTTAAAGCTGCTTTGGTAATTGAGAGTTGGATAGATAGAAACTTTTGAAATCACTTATTTGAGGCATTGGCTAGATCTGTTTTCTTGTTCTGTTTATGGTTAATAAATTCAGTATTCACCATGTTTAGCCTTAAGTGACTTTTGACGAGCCTGCAATAGTACGACAATAGAAGAGCCAAAATTGGGAAGCTGCGCTAAAAAATGGTTTAGTTCTCTTTCTTAATATGTAATATGCAATGACTATAAAGATATAGCTTATCAGAAGTATGATCTGACGATTAATGTAGTTAGATGTGGAATTCAAGTCTGTACATTCTCTGCTCATTGTTTTTCAAGATTTTCATTTATTTTCACCATGTTATTGCATTCTTTCCGTTTTGTTTTTCTAATGATTGCAATGCTTAAATATGCTAATCACAGGTACCTGTGGCCAATGGAACTGGATCATATCCTTTTTCTGTTGATGTACCCAGATACACGAGATTTTTATTTTCGAATAAAAGTGCCACTCCAGCGAAGGCCATTGCGAAATCAATTGTAAGACTTACATGCAGTTTACAATCTTTAAAATTCATAGATCGGCGAATTGGGAGGATTTTAGAGTCTGATGCTTTGTTTCTGATTGCAGGTATATCTGCTAAAATCTGGTTCTTCAGCACATGAGCATTTCAAGAAATTAGTTGATCTCTTAGAACAGTTCGTCTGCTGAACCAAATTATTCTATATCACACGTGTACTCAAATTGTCATCTCTGACCTGGTTTTTATTGTTCCAGATACTACCATCCTTCTAATGGTGGTCGGTGGACTTATTCATTGGAGCGGTTTTTGCTTCATTTGGTACTTACATTTCAGAAGCGATTAAAGCTTGAGCAAGAGTAAGAATATACCAAGATAAGCGATATATGAGTTCAGATATTTTCTTTGACATGCTTTTAACTAATTCTACAAATACTTTGCAGAAGTAGAAATAAAATTGAAGACGATGAACTATCTCTGGGAAGATCAGAAAGGACTTCTTTTGTCAATGTTTTGCTAAAGTTGGTTGACCGTGGGCAATATAGTAAGAACGAACATCTTTCTGAGACAGTTGCTGCAGCAACTTCTATTTTGTCATATGTGGAGCCTTCTTTGGTTCTTCCATTTTTAGCAACTCGATTCAATCTGGCTTTGGAGACGGTCAGTAATCTTGTGTGGAATTTCTTGGAATGCTTAAAATATTATGTTTTCTTAGGATGTATGAAGTTGCAAAAGACAACTTTTTAATGAAGTAGAGAATTAAGAAACTTCAATTCTGCTGCTTTCGAGAGTTCATCACATTAACTTGCTGTTACCAATATTTACATCTAGTCAGATGACTGCCACCCACCAGTTGAAGACAGCTGTCACGTCCGTAGCATTTGCTGGTCGGTCACTTTTTCTCACATCCCTATCAACTTCAGTAAAACCTGATGATCTTGAAGGTGGAGATGATGCATATCTTGATCTTCTGATGATATCATTATCTAATGCGTTGTTAGGCATGGATGCCAATGATCCTCCCAAAACCTTGGCAACCATGCAGTTGATTGGTTCCATATTTTCAAATGTATGTTTCAAACTGAAAGGCTCGGATAATTACAGCAAAACGATGTTATATGCATACCCATTAACTCTGCTTATTTATGCGTGCAAACAGATTGCTAATTTGGACGATGAAAATAATGATTGGTCATTTATGCCAATGAGCCGCTTTGCTGAATGGCTGGATGAATTTTTGTGTCGACTATTTTCATTACTCCAACACTTGGAACCCAGTAATGTGCTGTAAGTAATATCACTCTGCTCTATGTTGCCTTCTAATTTCTTTTAGACTTTTATCAAGAGAAGTTTTCCCTTGAGGTCAGAATGATAAGTTATTTGTATTATAGGAATGAGGGCTTAACTTCATCAGCAACATCTGGCACTTTTCTGGTTGAGGATGGTCCATATTATTATTGTATGCTTGAAATCTTGCTTGGAAGGCTGTCAAAATCATTGTACAATCAGGTATAGTTGTAATCTAAATGAAAGTTCAGCTAACACCTAATTTGGTAAAAGACAACATTGTTAATCTTTCTGTTTTTTAGGCTTTGAAGAAAATTTCAAAATTTGTTAGGACAAATATTCTTCCTGGAGCAATAGCAGAAGTTGGACTGCTTTGTTGCGCATGTGTTCATACAAACCCTGATGAGGCAGTCAGTTCCCTTGTTGAGCCTATTTTATCATCTGTTATATCTTCGTTGAGAGGAACTCCTGAAACTGGGTTTGGGGGAAGAGGAAATTCTGAAGCCTCGTTTTCAAATAAGGTTCTACATTTGTTATTTTATTTTCCTTGTGCTGTATCTCACTCCAAAATTCTTAATTTGAAAATTTGGTCGCCTCTTTCCCAGGAAAAACCAACACTTTCTCCTGCTCTTGAAACATCAATTGATTATCAATTAAAAATACTGTCAGTTACCATCAGCTATGGAGGTGCTGCACTTCTTCGATACAAGGAACAGTTCAAGGAAGCTATTTTATCTGCTTTTGAATCACCCTCGTGGAAGGTTTCAGTCTGCCTCTTAACTGACTTGCAACACTAGGATATTGCACATTCATTTATCAATTTTAGTTGGAATGCCAGTCACACTCGTTTCTTGACATATGATTTTTATCATTTGTGACAGGTTAATGGAGCTGGTGATCATCTTCTCCGGTCACTCCTTGGAAGTTTGGTACTGTATTATCCTATTGATCAGTACAAGTAAGCTCATATATTCTTTTTCTTAAAAAAGAAGTTTTTCCATCTCCATTTCACCCAATATTTGGTGCCCTAGGTGTATGTTGCGCCATCCTGCTGCAGCAGCTTTAGAAGATTGGATCAGCACAAAGGATTATAACTCTGATGGAGAATTCGTTGGTCCAAAGTGGCATGTTCCGATCCGTGAAGAAATCGAGTTTGCAAATGAACTTTTGAGTCTTCATTTTGAATCAGCTCTGGACGATCTATTGAGAATATGCCAAAACAAGATCCATTCTGATCCTGGTAATGCTGATTACCTTACTGTTTTTTCCTCTATGAATGCGCTCTTGTTCTATTTTATTATGAATTGTTTATGTACTTGCTGACATAGGTGTTTTTATGTTATAGCCTTGTAGACTGCTTTAGTAACAATATTACTTTGAATAGCTTATGTTGTTGTGATGTCTTTTTATGAAGTATTTTCTTGACAATACTGCTTTATTTTGTTATCTCTTGAACTATTTGCTTACGCGACAAATGCCAATGCCATCATAACAATTGCACTGCCTTAGTTTATCTTTATTCTAAATTTGGATAGTTGAAATTTTTATTTTAGTTTTTCTTACATACATTTTATTGCTAATTAGTTGATATCTTAGCAGGAAATGAAAAGGAGCACTTGAAAGTGACTCTTTTGCGTATTGATTCTTGCCTGCAAGGCGTTTTATCTTGCTTACCTGATTTCAACCCATCATTAAGGAACGATATTTCTAAAGACTCAAATCTTGGCTCTTTCTTCATTGCTGGAGCAACAGGTTCAACTGTTGGCAGCATTGAACTACGTGAAAAAGCTGCAACAATTATTCACAGGGCTTGCAAGTAATTGTCTATTTCAGGAGTCATTGGTGTTTCCTTTTGTATATGAAGGTTTTGTGATTCTTTATATTGTTTTATACATGGCAGATATCTATTAGAAGAGAAGTCAGATGATAGCATTTTATTGATACTCATTGTCCGTATAATGGATGCCTTAGGCAACTATGGTGAGATAATGCATCTGGATGACTTAAGTGCCTGGAACTTTGTTTTGTGGCACACATAGCAGCTTAATCCATGATCTCGTTTTTGACATCCACCGTTTCTACAGGGAGTTTGGAGTACGACGAGTGGTCAAATCACAGGCAGGCTTGGAAGTTGGAATCTGCTGCAATCATAGAGCCTCCAATAAATTTTATTGTATCATCTCATTCTAAAGGGAAGAAAAGGTGAAATATGTTATATTGTTGGATTTCCTTTTATTATCACTTCAATTATTATCCAATAAATTAGCAAAATTCAGACATTGAATTTATCCTTGGTTTTCCAGGCCAAGGTGGGCTCTTATTGACAAGGCATATATGCATAGCACATGGAGATCATCACAGGCATCTTATCATCTATATCGCACAAGTGGAAATTTCTCTCCATCAGACCATGCAACTCTTTTAATTGAAGATCTACTTGACCTTTCTTTGCATAACTATGAAACTGTTCGTGCGTAAGTTAACTGTGATCTCTGGCTTGTCAGTTATCTTTCACATCCACTATTGGGGTAGAGGAGGATAGGAGGATATACCATGTCATTGAATTTGTTTGTCTTGATTAACATGCTGCCACTTTTACTTAAGGGTTATACTTTTTCTTGTGCATAACTTTCTTATTTATGACTTGACATTTTTATTGTGTTTTCTCATTTTTAGTACAACGTAATTTTTTTCTTCATTTTATTTTTCTCTCTTTTAAAATGCCTACTAAAGGTGAATGATTGTCTGATATGCAATGCGGACATTTTGTATAGGCTTGCTGGGAAATCACTGCTGAAGATGATTAAGAGATGGCCATCTATGTTATCCAAATGTGTGCTTGCTCTTACTAAAAACTTGCGGGATGTTGACTCACCAGAATATGCTGTCCTGGGTTCTTGTGCAGTCCTCTCTAGTCAAACAGTTCTCAAGCATTTGACAGTGGTAGTGTTCTTAGTTCTTACGCGAATTGATTGATAACAACTATTCAGAAATATATGTTCTCCTGATTCACAACCTTGACATTTCAGGATACAAAAGCGCTATCTTCGTTTCTTCTTGCGATTCTTTCAAGGTGACAATGAGACCTTATTTCTTCTGTATAATATTTTGTCAATACTTAACATCTTTTGGCACCTCATTTTCCTTTTCCTTTCAATGTAGCTCACATCATGAATCGCTAAAATCTCAGAAAGCAATTAATGAGGTAAAGTTTCCATCTTTTTTGAGTTATATGTTTTATGTCTGAATTTCTTGTTTATTAGGTTTTTTAACTCAACAGCTTTTTTTCAACTACAACATCCACTTCTCTGGAGTATCTAGAGCCATTTTCAAGGCAGCGGACAATCAAATTGATGGGCCTGATTTAGCTGAGTTGGTTGCTCAGATTGGATCAATGAGTTTTGGTTCTAGTGACCTGCACTGGCGGTATAATATTTAAATACTTCTCCTGTAACCATCTTTGAGCTTGTTAGAAAGTTCCTCACTGAATAAATTTTTTTGGTTGCTGGTGAAGGCCACTGATATTTTTGGACCTGTTTACAAAGTTGATGCTGTTGAGGTTAATCTTAATGTGAAAATGAGTTGAAGTGAGACTAGGAGCATATTATATGTTGAATTTTAACTCCATGAAACTCATCTCTAATAATTGGCTGATATTCTCTCCATCTATGCATATATTAATATCTAACATTTTCTCTTACATTTTCCTTTACCTAGGTACAACCTGATGGCTAATAGGGTCCTGCTTTTGTTGGCTATGACATCTAGAAATGATCCGAATTTTTCTTCAAAAATACTGAGTGAAACTGCAGGTTGGCAATTTTCATTTTGAATTACGAATTGTGCTTTCTGTTTTCATGCATTCATCTAACAAGTAACTGAAACTATTTTTTTTCTCAAAATTCTCTGGTTCATTTATTTTCAGGTCACTTCCTTAAAAATTTGAAAAGCCAACTTCCTCAGACAAGGATACTTGCTATATCAGCTCTGAATACACTACTAAATGAATCACCTTATAAGATATCAGCTGAAAATCATCCAGGGGTGTCTGGGGAGCTGTCAACCACTACCAAGTCATCTCTTGAAGGGGTATTAAGTGAAATTTTCCAGGAAAAGGGATTCTTTCCTGAGACTCTGAATAGCCTTTCACATGTTCATATTATCACTGATAACGATAGCACATCTAGAGGAAGTCACGGAAATTCTTCTTTCCAAAGCCTTGCGGACAAATCTATCACCCGTTTTTATTTTGACTTCACAGCTTCTTGGCCACGTACTCCGAGTTGGATTTCTTTACTAGGAAATGATACTTTCTACTCTCATTTTGCACGACTCTTTAAGCGACTAATACAAGAATGTGGCATGCCTGTCTTACTTGCACTTCAAAGTACTTTGGAGGAGTTTGTTAATGCCAAGGAGAGGTCCAAACAATGTGTTGCGGCTGAAACATTAGCTGGACTCCTGCATTCTGATGTCAATGGCCTTTTAGACGCGTGGGACAATTGGATGAAGGCTCAGTTACAAGGTGTCATTCTTTCACAGTCAGTAGAATCCGTACCTGAGTGGGCAGCTTGTATCCGTTATGCTGTTACAGGAAAAGGAAAATATGGTACGAAAGTTCCTCTTCTGAGACAACAAATCTTGGAGTGCTTGATCATGCCTTTACCTGCTGCTGTGACAACAACTATAGTTGCAAAGAGATACACTTTTCTTTCAGCTGCACTTTTAGAAATATCACCGCAGAAGATGACCCTGCCAGAGATACAGCTCCACAGTACACTTCTTAATGAGTTGTTGGATAATATGTGCCATTCGTCTGCCCAAGTAAGCTTGTTAAATTATGTGATCTTACCTTCTCGATGAAAATTGGATTTGCTATGATTGACATGCTGTATGCAACAGGTCAGAGAAGCTATTGGAGTTACCATGTCGATTTTGTGCTCCAACATTCGCCTTTATTCATCATTTTCAACTGGAGA
The DNA here is from genome assembly GCA_948291685.1 of Euphorbia celastroides. Taxonomy (NCBI): domain Eukaryota; kingdom Viridiplantae; phylum Streptophyta; class Magnoliopsida; order Malpighiales; family Euphorbiaceae; genus Euphorbia; species Euphorbia celastroides. The sequence continues at coordinate 5,994 of CAOJBJ014132302.1, read as the reverse complement.
AAATGCTTACACTGATAATCAATTGAAAGAAGAACAATGGCGTCTGCTTCTGACAGAACGAGCTTCTGAGATGGTCATAAACATTCAGAAAACTAGTCCTTCAGACAATTTGGAAATACCGTCGTCAACAGTTCCTCCAAATGGGTCTTTGAATGGGGATATACAAGATGATGTAAAATGGATGGAAACGGTAATATATTTCTATTGATTGAATAACTTGTAAATTCCCTATTTCTTTAATTACTGCCAAAATTTATATATTGTGTCTTCTGTTGTAGCTATTTCACTTTATAATCTCAACATTAAAATCTGGAAGATCTTCTTATTTGCTGGATGTTCTTGTGGGGTTTCTCTGTCCAGTGATTTCATTGCAGGTATGGCTGCAATTTTTTTTATCACCACCTGTCAGGTTTTGACCGTCTTCCTATTTAATTAAGTTTTTTCTCTGACATTAGTTCCTCGATTGCTCTATTTGTTGAAGCTGTACTTGTCTCTATGTGTGACAAAAGATACCACTAAAAGTGAAGGAAAAAAGTCCTACAGAACTGTAGTTAGGCTCTATGGGAGTTGATGTTGGGCGACTAAAGTGAAACATGTTAAGAAGATGAATATAACAAAAATGAGGATGCTTGGATGGACGAGTGGACATATAGAGTGGATCACAATAGAGGGGCCAAATACATCTGGACCCCCTTGAACTTTCAAAAGTTCCTCTCGTGCCCCCCCTGAACTAGCAAAAACGTACCACTTTACTCCCTTCAATTATAAAATGCACCATTTTTCCCCTAGATGCCACGTGTCGGGATCTGAATGGCTTGACTTTTCAAAAATGTCATCCAACCAAAAGTTGACATGTGGAATTCCAAGATTTAAAGGTTCATTTTTGACAGGGGGGGGTGGAGAGGAACATTTGAAACTTCAGGGGGCCGAGAGGTTAGATGTATTTGGCCCATTAGATATGAGTGCATTCGACAAAAGACTAGGGTAGCACGTGCTGAGGATAACTTGAGGTAAGACAATTAAGGTCGCATGGACATGTGCTACGAAGACAAATGGATGCTTCCATTTAGGAATTGTAATGACTTAAGGACGGACCTAAAGGGAGGTAGTATGAGTAGAGGGAGAGCTGATCTTAAGATTACTTTGAGAGAAGCTACTATGAAAACATGTGTTTATTTGAAATAAGTTCCTTGATTGCACTATTACTTCATGTTATGACTTCACTCGTTATTCATATGTTAAATTCATATATGCATATTGAATATCAGGTATGTATATCTAGTTCTCGTAATTTGAACTATAGAACATATGAAATGCGCTAACATGTTGGTTTCTAATTATCAGTCATGTTAGTGAAAGTATTTGTGTAATGAATATAATTACCTTTTTGAAGGAGACATCGAATAAAGACTTGTCAACCCTTGCCAAGGCCTCTTTTGAATTGTTAAAATGGAGAATTTTCTGGGAACCTCATCTGCAGAGAGTAATTTCAGTGATTCTTTCTTTGGCCAGTGATTCTAACTGGCGGACTAGATCTGCCACTTTGACATTTCTGCGTACTTTCATGTATAGGTATGGTAAATTTCAATTGGTTCTCTTATGCCTCATTTGTTATACTTGCACTAAAAGTCTAGAATTCTATTTTTAGATAATCTGTTTTTCCTCTTCAAGTTATATTTTGACTATCAGTTTCTTCAGTTAAGCTAATTCTGTACAGAAGAACTCAGCTATATTTTTTTCGGTTCAAGAAATTGTTTCATGCATGTAACATTTTTCCTGCTATATTACACATTTCGTTACATGGTATTGATGAGCTTCTTGGTTCATTTTGTGGCTTACTTTTTACTCCATGGAGTTCTGGCTTTTGTTGAAATGAAATGAAGCTTGCAGTCCAGATCATCTTAGTTATGATGTGATTTGTGTGGATTTGAACTGAGTTATGTTTTCAACTTAAACAGGCACACTTTTATTCTTTCGAAGGAAGAGAAACAACAAATTTGGAGAACTGTGGAGAATTTATTGAGAGACAATCAAGTGGAGGCAAGTTCTTGGGTGGTTTGATGAGTAATGGATATTAAGAGATTTATATGCCTTTATCAAGTTCGACTGTTCTGTATAAATACAATTAACTTGGAGTACAAACATAGTGGAATTCCGTGCTGGACATGAATCTGTGGAATCTGAGATTGGAATCTTTCAGTTGCATTTTTTTCTTCTTTTCTAATTTTTGATATATTTATCTTGGTCAGGTGAGAGAGCATGCTGCTGCAGTTCTAGCAGGTCTTGTAAAGGGAGGGGATGAAGATCTTGCCAGGGATTTCCGTGATAGAGCTTATGAAGAAGCTAACACCATCCAGAAGAAGAGAAAACAAAGGTTGGGTGTCTGGCTAATCCAGTATCTTTCCATTATCTTTGGGACCTTCAATTATAATGCATTAGATGGACATTGTTTACTCTAATGTCAATTTTCATTGGCTGAAAATCATAATTTTGAAAACCTTTTCTGTCATCTACATTGTTTTTTGGCATAGGATCTGCAATTCTTTTCCATGTTTTGCTAGTCTAGGTAAAACTTTAGTGTGTGACATATTGATCACCAATTGTTTCAATAATTGCAGGAATTCAAAAACCGGCCAATCTATAGCGGATGTTCATGGTGCTGTGCTTGCCTTAGCTGCTTCTGTATTATCTGTTCCATATGATATGCCCGGGTAAGTGTAGATAAGAATAGGTGATTGGCTGTTGCCTATATGATGTATTTTCAGCTATTTGTGCTATGAAAGGTTTGATCACTTATTGTTTGGTAATTTTGGGAGAAAAAGAATGAAGTGATGCTTCTTTCTAATGCTAGGTCCAGCTGTTAATTCAAATGAATAAAGAACAATTTTCCAATAAAACTCTCCAGCAATGCAAGTTTTTACATTTAGTATTTTATTGGATGCTAAAGCTGTGCTATTAATGCTAATTTTGTTTGAAAAACATAGAAGATTAAAGGAATCAGGAGTTGTTTTTGGATTTCTCTATGGTATTTTAGTTCTCTCAGTATTTTGCACGATATTTCATTACCTTTCAGGTGGTTGCCCGAGCATGTTACTTTACTAGCTCGTTTTGGAGGGGAGCCGTCACCTGTGAAATCTACAGTTACAAAGGCTATAGCCGAGTTCCGGCGGACTCATGCAGATACATGGAATTTCCAGAAGGATCTTTTTACCGAAGAGCAACTTGAGGTAAGCATTTAGTAAAAATTTGAGATTTAAATCATATTTTGGACTTCTATAGATTCACGTATCAGAAGAACTTCGCCTTATATAATTGCAGGTTCTAGCCGACACATCCTCTTCGTCATCATATTTTGCTTGATAAATAGTGCTACACTTTTAGTGGGAAAATGTGTTACAGGAACTCAATTAGTGAAATAATAGAAAGAAATATTGCAAATCTATTGATAAATGTTGTTTTATTTACATTAGCTATATATATAAACTCCCGGGAGAAACTTTTATTGTTGTTAAATAAAGCTTTTTCCTATTCTTGCCTCCTTTTTTTCTTTATTAAACTATAGGATTCAATAAATCATCAGATGGCAAATCCCATAGTACACAATCAGTATTGAATATGCTTGAACTGTTTCTCATCTCTTTCCCGCCTTCCGAATCTTCGCCATTTTCGTCCTCTAGCTTCTCATGCAGGTGACCCTGTTGATCCCCACCGGCAGTGCACGTGCTTCCAGTGCACGTGCTCTGGTTCCACGGGGAAACAGCTCCTTCATTGCCAAAAGAAGACGGGCCACACTGAAAACCCGAAATCGATGCAGGAAAACCACTGCATTCCCCTCCAAAATGCTTAGACGTTGCACCAATCGAGTCCCATGTCTTGTTTGGGGGTAACATTCCGGGTTCTTGCATAGCTCTCGATAACCCGAGCTTGATTTTCTCGATTGTGTCGTCATCTTTATGGTGTTTGGCAACCATGTTGTAGGGTGGGGAAGTGTTGACCGGTACTGCATTTGAGTTTGGCTGTTGTAACTGGAAGTCGATTCGCTTCTTAGTGAGGAGGTGAAGCATTTCGTCCTTGAAGCAACCGAGTGCTGCTTCGGCAAGATGGGCCACCTGTGGTGGGGCTAGTGTGGTGGCGATCTCAGCCATGAGGTGGGAGAAGGACTTGTGGGTGACCGGGTCGATTCCCATGCCCGAGAGTTTCTTTTTCAGTTTAGTGTTCCAATGGTTCTTAACATCGTTGTCTGTTCGGCCTGGAAGCTGTGCTGCTATCAACGACCATCTGGGAAACGGCAAAAAAGGAAATAATTAATACTCGTAAAACTTGAAGGTAAGTGTAGCCTATTGAAATGGCATACCGGTTGCCAACAACAGAGTGAAGCTTAACGATGGTTTCCTCTTCGGCATCAGAGAATTGCCCGTGTTTGAGATCAGGGCGAAGGTAATTGGTCCACCGAAGCCTGCAGCTTTTCCCACATCTTTGGAGACCTGAAACCGAAAACGTAATGAAAATAAAGTAATGTGATCTCGGGTGGTGTGGAATGTAGGCAATGAGAAAACACGAACCAGCATTTTTGGGGATGAGGCGCCAGTTGCGGGTGCCGTGTTGGGTGATGTAGGAAGAGAGCTTGTTGTCTTCCTGGGGAGTCCATTGGCCCCTTTTGACGTTGTCCTTCTCGCAGCATGGGATTCTGCCCATTATTATTAAAGAAAGAAGAAAGGAAAAATAATAAAGAAAGGGGGAAAACAAAGGCATGAAACAGATAGGTTGTAGCTAAAAGAATATAAAGAAAAGGAAGGAATTGGAAACAGTTATATAAGGGGAAAAAAGACATAAAAGGTGCATGATTTTATTAAAGAATTCAACGCCTATTGAGCGTGTGACTGCTCTTGCAGTTAGCTCACCCTCTACACACCTGGTCAACTCTTCTCCTGTTGACTGCTTTCTTCCTCTTCTTCCATTTCCGAGTCATAATTCGAAAAATTATACATGTGTTCGTGTTATTTTATATTGCAGTTTAGTTATGTTTGAGTTCAGATTCATTTAGTTATGACAAAAAGAACCTAGCTAGCAATGTACTTTCTCTATTGCCCATGTACACATTCACAATTTAAGTATTAACTAATTTTACCTGTTTTCCGGTACTATTTCCGTACACATTTTTCTTCTTAAAAATTCCACCACATACCTGCATTGCTCACCAAACTGCTAACATTTTCCCTTTCTACTTAAACTTCTGCGTGTAAATATGATCCATTTTGAAGTTTACTATTTCATACTCTTCAACACACTTCTTAATTGTTGCTTGTTCATCTTTTACACCATACATTTTTATGTGCACATTTAGGCATATTTCTCAGTTGAGTATTTTCTATATATTACTCCAGTGTATAAGAGCATCTCCAATAGCTTGTGGATTTTAGCCCATGTGTCATGTAGAATAGAAGTTCAAATTCATGAAATTTCAAAATAGACAAGACATTGTAAAATATACCCACAATAGAATGTCTATTTTAAACATCAAAATGTATTTTTAAAATAAAATAAAAGTAAAAAAGCTTCAATAATTTATTGAATAACCTTTAATCAATTTAATATTATTATTCTAACTTCTATTTGATCTTCTATTTGTAGAAAGATCAAATAGACAATGTCTATGACACATCATAATAGAATGGTGGATAGAAGATCTATTGTAGAATATTTTTTAAATTTAATGTCTATTTATGCTAAAGTGTCAAATAGAAGTTGGAATTGAAGATCTATTGGAGATGCTCTAAGTATAGCATTCGATATAAATAAATAGACTTGGAAGATAAAACAATGTAGTTCTATTTTTACAAAAGAATTAGCTCAATTTTGCACTAATAACCCCTTCAACACACCCAACCAAAGCAAAAGCAGCCACAAAAAATACCACAATACTAAAAGCTTGAAGCATAACCCATTTAAGTGTCCAAGCCTCAATGTTCCTCTGCTTCAAGTACATTCTCACCG
>CAOJBJ014130596.1:0-10347 GCA_948291685.1 Euphorbia celastroides | reverse complement strand
TACAATTGTAATAATTATAAGAAATAGTAATGCCCTAAATGATAATGGAATTATTACCTATTGTTAGCAGGAAATCCACTTGGATAGTTATCCCGGTCATCGATATTGCAAGACAGAAAGGGGATCAGCTGGGTCGGCCGGTTAAACGGCGAAACTCTTCTGACGCTTAAGTCAGCAATTTAGTGAGATAAGGTGAAAGATGGAGAGAGTGATAGTGAAGTAGAAAGTTACCCCTCAATGTCTTAGTTCTTGGCCTTTTATAGTGTGAAGGATGTGGGGTTGGTGGAGTTGGTGGTGACGTGGCACGTTGGGAGTGGTTCGATGCTGATGTGAGGATCCCGAGGCTAGTCAAAGGGTAGCTGGCTGCATCCTAGGTATCTATGCGGATCTGGTAGGTGAGTGGATCCCGGATTCTCTTGTACTTGCGCTATAGATACTAGCTCGGTCTCTAGGTGACCGAGCTCCCTAGCGACGTGGGATTTGGTTACTTGGTGTGTGTAATATCAGCTTTCTGTTATCAGATGTCCCTCCCTATGTCGGTCGAGACTCTTCAGGATCGATGTGACAAAAATTTACTTATGAAATTTTTGTCTTCACTTTATGCGAAGATGTTCCTACATAGGTCGGTCGAGACTCTTCAGGGTCGATGTGACAAAAATTTACTTATGAAATTTTTGTCTTCGCTTTATGCGAAGATGTCCCTCCTTAGATTGATCGAGACTCTTCAGGGTCGATGTGCTAAAAATTTATTTGTGAAATTTTTGTCTTCGCTTTATGCGAAGATGTCCCTCCCTAGGTTGGTCGACACTCTTCAAGGTCGATGTGGCCGGTGTAGGCGCTATGCTAGGGGAATTTTTGACGCGGCTTTTGGGGTGGCTCGGTCAACCAATTGTAAGCCATTATTGGGTGCGTGGAGTTGACGCACGACGGTTGGGTGGGTGCACGCGCGCGTGTTGCTTCTAGGAGGTTCTATTTTCAGGAAATCACACTTATATCTTCCCTTTTTGATTTTCAAATCATACTTTTGGTTAATATCTTCTTCCTCCCTTTCTCCTCTTTCTCTCCGCTGTTCTCGTTTCTTCCGGTGGATTTCGTGGTTTTTAGTTTGACTTCTCTTTTTCCAACGAAGTTCTTTCTTCCGGTAAGCTTATTGTCTCCCTTTTGCTTTAAATTGATAAGTTAGATGATGATGGATGTCGATAGAGTTCTAGACGATCCCGAGTTTACTTTTACTGAATCTTTTGGTTCTGGAGATGGAAATCTGGCTGATTCTGGTGACAGCGGGTCTTCCTTACCCGCGGAGCTAAATCCGATTTTTCACAATTTATCCCCTCCTTCTCGACATATCCCTCGTTGCGGGTTAATTTATGCGCCCGCCGAGGCCATCGCTCTCAAGCTAAGCTTAGATATGGTTAATCCTCAACGCATTGTAGCTGATCGGAGTAAAATTCCTGCCCCTGCAAAGGGTAGCACTTGTTTGCGCCCCTCTAAGATTAGCTTTGAGAAGATGAGTTTATATTGGGATAGGTTGACCAATCTTCGGGGCTTGTTTGGAACCCAGCCCTAATGAGGTGAGGTGATGTATATGCTGCCCGAGAATAGCTTTGCCATATTCACTTTGCAGATTGATTGGGGGTTTAAGCTCCCGCTCAACTACGCTTTGGGGTCTATCTTGCGAGAGTTTAGGTTGCTGATGAACACGCTGGATAAGATTTGTCGAGATCTCCACATCTGGCTTGATGGGCCAGTTTTCCGATGACTTTATACCCCTAAGGTTTGAAAGGGTGGAGACTTGGTTTATTGTCGAGATCGGTTATGCTCAGGCCGCGATGAATTTATTTAACGAGCGCATCATGTATTGCGTTGACGAGGAGAATCGCCTGACGACCATGACAGTGACTGAGCTACGTGAGTTTTTTGATTCTAGATTGTTCATTTTAGTTTATTGTTGTTGTTGCAGGTATGGCTAGCTTGGATTACTTTGGGCTTGATATAGTAGAGATGGCGTTATAGTTTCAGCGTGAGGAGGAGAGGCAGAGGCGAGCTGCGCAAGGTGAAGGCAACTCGTCTCTGGAGTGTTGGGCGAGGAGATTGATGCCTATTAGGACTCAAGCCGAGTTGGTAACGGGGATGGTAGCTCGGTCAAGCGTACCACTTATGGGGTGGAAATAACTGCTTCTGATGAAGCGATTGAGCTCAGAGAAGGGGCTAATGCGACCAGGACACCCTCTCCCCGTCCTGCTGATGCATGATGCACCGATTGAGCTGTCGCCTAGCATTGTTTAGAAAGAAGGTGTCGTGAGTAAGCCTACTCATACTGTGAATGTTAAGGCCCGAGCTCTTCGTGGGCCGAGTGTGAGTGTGGGAGCTCTCGCTCCCTCTTCTGCCTCGACATCTTCGAAGGGGAAGTCCAAAGAAAAGAGAAAAGCTACTTCGCCCAAGTCCATATCCTCAGAGAGGTCTTCCAAGAGGTTGAGAGGAGGGAATATTGTTCTGAGCCTGCCTGAGAAGAGCGCTGCGGTTTCTCCTTCGGTGGGAGTGGTGGTGGGAGCTAAACTAGCTCATCCTCCAAAGGTGAGCTTTTGAGATACCTGCCTTGGTGTGATTTACACTTGTCCGATTTTAATTTCTCTTCTTTTCTGCTAGGTCTGGGCAGAGCGCCACAGGGCGAGGGTTCAACTTGAAGAGCCCGACGTGGTGCAAGACTTTATTCGGTATACTCGGCTCTCGGCAGAGAAGGAGCATTATCGCCAATTTTCGACGATCGAGATCTTCTCCAACACGCAGTGTGGGGTACTGAGGGTAAGTGGCCATTCACCTATTTTCCTTCGTTTTATGTTTGCTTTCTATTGACTGCTCTTTTTGTAGGCTTTTGCTGATGTGGCTAATGCTTGGTCATGCCATATTTTGATGGAGAAGGAGTTGAAGGAAGCTCGGGCTGAAGTTCAAAATGTCGATGGCTGGTATATAGCTCGGGAGAAGGAGCTGAATGACTGGGCCGAGAAGGTCGTGGAGAAAGCTGCCAAGGAAAGGAAAAAGTATGATAGGAACATGGTCGAGGGAGTTGGAGGGAGCTCGAGGGCTCACTAGAGGAGCGGGATGCCACTATTTTTGAGCTTCGGAGGGAGTTGGAGGAAGAGAGAGCTCGGGCTGCAGCGAGCTCATCTCCCAAGGAAAAATGGCATGTCGCTTATGCTTGCCGCTTGCGAAAGTATAAAACATTGAAGCATCATTTGCAGAAGAAGGAGGCTCGCGTTTGTAAGGAGTGGGGCGTTTATCGCATGGCCTATCGTAGCCAATTTCTTTTCAAGGCCCGCAATCTTTTTCCCAAGGAGAACTTGGATGAGCTGACCAAGCTTAGCGATCCCCCCTTGAACGAGGCCCCTCAGTTTTGGCCTGATGACTTGCGAGTAAGGGCAAAGGAGATAGCTGTGCAAAGAGAACGTGTTGTGGCAAGGTTGGCTGCCCCTCCAGCTCTTGCTTCCTCGGAAGCGACTTCGATTCTATCCGAGTTCGAGGATTAGGGCGAAGAGGTCGAATCTAATTTGCTCGAGTAGCTTTCTATTTGTGTGCCTTTTTCCTTTTATTTTGAACAGTTTGTCGAATTATGCTATTTTGGACAAGGTTATCTTATTTCATGTTGCTTGAACAAGGATTATGTTATTTTTCATCAATTTCTTATTTGTGTTATTTTTGTGGAAGAGCTTGTTCGACTATAGCTGTGCCTTGTGTTTTTAAAGTTTTCCTCAGTCCTTGGCGTGATGAATGTTTTAGTTCATTCGCAAAACGAGTTTATTTGAACGATTATTAGTTCATGGAATCGAGCTCATGTGAGGAGCTATAGGTTCACGTAGGAATGAGCTCGTTTGGGAGCTGTAGGTTTGTGTAGGAATAAGCTCGTTTGGGAGCTGTAGGTTCACGTAGGAACGAGCTCGTTTGGGAGCTGTAGGTTCGCTTAGGAACGAGCTCATTTGGGAGCTGTAAGTTTGCATAGGAACGAGCTCGTTTGGGAGTTGTAGGTTTGCTTAGGAACGAGCTCGTTTGGGAGCTGTAAGTTCTTATAGGAACGAGCTCGTTTGGGAGCTGTAAGTTCTTATAGGAACGAGCTCGTTTGGGAGCTGTAGGTTTGCTTAGAAACGAGCTCGTTTGGGAGCTATAGGTTCACGTAAGAATGAGCTCGTTAGGGGTAATTATGATGTATCAGATGATATGATGCTAATGTACGTGAATCTTTTGACAAATAGTACTAGTTCATTAATTCATTAAAGTTAATATACATAGACGTGCTTACATGAAATGCCATGACAATTTCCAAAAGCAACAAAAAGAAAGACATGGTTCAAACAGTGGCCAGCTATATCAGTGGTGATGCACGTATTTCCTTCTTCGCCGCTATTCCCCGGGGAAGAATTTCCTGAGAGCGGTGATGTTCCACATTCTTGGAACTTCTTTGTCCACCATTGTTTGGAGTTTGAAGGTATTGGGGCCTATTTTAGTTTTAATGTGATAGGGGCCTTCCCAGTTGATTCTGAATTTTCCTTGCCCTTCCCTTACTCTTGAGGCCTCGGTGCTCCTGAGTACGAGGTCCCTGATTTGAAAAGTTCTAGGTGGACTTTGTTGTTGAATAACGAGGTTACCCTTTGTTTGTAAGCATCCATCCTGAGCTGAGCTCAATCTCTGATCTCCTCTATTGAATCCAAGTTGGCGCGTCGGAGCTCCCCATTGGTGTTCTTATTGTCGAAGAGGAGGACTCTTTTTGTTGGGGTTCCAATATCTGCAGGCACAATGGCCTTTGTTCTGTAGGTCAAAAGGAATGGGGTCTGTCCTATTGTTGTCCCTGGGGTAGTTCTGTAGGACCAAAGGACGTTTGGGAGCTCGTCAACCCATGAGGCTCCGCTTCTCATAACCCTTGTCTTTAACCCTTTGACGATTGTCCTATTTGTTACCTCGCTCATACCATTGGTCTGTGGGTATGAGACCAAGGTGAATCGTAGGTGAATGTGCAAACCTTGACAGTAGGCTTTGAAGGCTTCACAATTGAATTGGGTTCCATTGTCTGTGATGATGGTGATGATGTTCTTGTTGAAGAATTATATGACCCGATTAGGGGAAATAGAAGATAAGGGCTCGACCTCTACCCATTTTGAGAAATGGTCTACGGCTACTATGATCCATTTCTTTTGATACTGGGCTGTGGGCGTCAGTCCGACGATGTCTATGCCCCAGGTTGAGAATGGCCATGCCGATCTGTTTGGCTTAAGCTCTGTGGCTGGGACTATAATGTTTCTTGTGTAAGCTTGGCATTTTTTGCACGTTTGAATGAGTTCCTGCGCATCGAGGTCCATGGTGGGCCAGTATACTCTTAGCAACTTTGCCTTTCGCACGACTGAGTCCTTCTTTTCGTGGCCTCCGTAAATTCCTTCATGCACCTCTCGCAATATGTAATCTGTGTCTTGCCTTCCCACACACCTCCTCCAAGGGTGGGAGATTGATCTCCTGTACAGGTGCTCTCCAATGATTGAATACTAGAAGGACTTGCGTACTATATTCTATGCCTTTATGGGATCGGTGGGTAGGTCGCCCGTGGCTAGATATCTCTTAATAACAGTGTCCACTCTTGTTCGGTGTCTACAGTCAATATCTGGGCTGTTAGCTCGGTGCTGGGATGTTCTTGACTGAAGACTCCACTGAGTAGCAGGTTTTCTCCTAGCGAGTCTGAGGCCGCTTTGGCCAGGCGATCTGCTTCTACATTTTCCTCTCTCGGGATGTGCGCAATTTCTAGTGCTTTTCCTCCTTTTTTACTTCGTCTACTAGAGCCTTGACTACCTGTAAGTATCGCGTCATGGAGGAATCCCTAGTCGCATATCCTCCACCGAGTTGACTTACTACCAACTTAGAGTCGCTGCAAATTCTAGCTCGATCAGGTGATATGGCCTTGATCAGGCGCAAGGCCTATAGGAGCACTTTATATTCCGCGGTGTTGTTCGTTATTCTGAATTGTAGCCGTACGGTTGCATTGAGATTAATGTTGTCGGGCCCCTTAATGTGCAAGCCTACTCCGCCTTGGCCTTGGGCTGAGCTCCCATCAATGTAAACACACTAACTCTGATCACTAGGCTGAGCTTTGACTGGTGGTGCCTCGGTTACGAAATCAGCCAACACTTGTGCTTTCATTTCCTTCCGAGGTTCAAACCTTACATCAAGCTCGGATAGCTTGATCGCTCATTCTGCGATGCGACCTGAGGTCTCTGGCTTTTGCAATACTTTCTCCAGGGGGAGGTTCGTGCGAACGACGACGGTATGAGCTTGAAAGTAATGTCGCAACCTTTGTGAGGCTATGATGATTGCATAGGCCGCCTTCTCCAACCGCGGATATCGGAGCTTGGCGTCTCGGAGAGCTTTGCTACAATAGTATATTGGGAATTGCTCACTGTTTTCTTCTTGGATCAAGACCATTCCTACTGCTTCCTCCATCATGCTGATGTATAGGTAGAGGATTTTGCCTGGTATTGGCTTGCTGAGAAGTGGCGGCTGCACTAGGAATTTCTTCATGCCTTCAAAAGCTCTGGCGCATTCTTTTGTCCATTGAAAATCTTTGTCTCATTTTATTACTTTGTAGAAAGGTAGGCACCTCCGGACTGAGCAAGAGATAAACCTCCCTAGCACATTGATCCTTCCGTTCAATTTTTGGATGTCGTTCACCGATCTGGGTGGTTTGAGGTCCATGATGGCTTTGATCTTGTCCGAGTTGGATTCTATCCCTCTCTCAGATATCAGAAAACCTAGAAACTTTCCTGCCGCGATCCCGAAGGTGCACTTTTCTGGGTTAAGCTTCAAATTGTATTCTTTGAGCACTCCGAACACTTGTTCGAGATCGGTCACATGGGACTCTTCTGTTTTACTTTTGACCACCATGTCGTCGACATATAATTCAATGATGTCGCCTGCGAGGCCCTTGAATATTTTATTCATCAGCCGTTGATACGTGGCTCCTGCATTTTTTAGTCCAAAAGGCATTACTTGATAACAATAGGTGCCCTCGTGGGTGATGAAGGAGGTTTTCTCGATGTCAGCTTTGTCCATGGGAATTTGGTTGTATCCCACCTTGGCGCCCAACACTGACATAACGGCGTGGCCAGTGGTGGTGTCAACTAGCGCGTCTATATTTGGTAAGGGGTAGGAGTCCTTCGGGTAAGCTCGGTTGAGATCAGTGAAATCAACGCACATCCGATAGGTTCCATTTGGCTTTTTGACCAACACTAAGTTCACCACCTAGTCGAGGTAGGTGACCTCTCGAATATGTCCCATTTCGAGGAGCTTTCGGACTTCGATTTCTATGGCGGCTTGCTTCTCTAGTCCGTGGTTTTTCTTTTTTTGTTTGATTGGGGTGGCTTTTTTGTCAACGTTCAACTCTTGCTCGATCGTCCCTGACTTAATGCTAGTTATGTCGGTCATGTTCCAAGCGAACTCACCTACATGCTCCTTCAGGACCTGTGCGACTTGCTCTTTGACGCTGTTTTCTAGGTCAGCCCTAATTCTCACTTCTTTCCCTTGCTCGAGGGCTAGCACATGCAATTCTCCCACAGGTTGGGATGGTTCTTCCTCCGTTTCCTCGGAGTGGGTAGATTGCAATGACATGACGAAGGTCTCTTGGGCCGCCTTCTTACTTCCCCTTGCCATAGCAATTCCTTGATTGGTAGTGAGCTAAAGTGCGTGGTATCTCAGGTTGATCAGTGCTTCGGTGCCAGAAATGGTCCCTCTCCCTGTGATAATGTTGAATGTTAGGGGAATATCCATTATTAGAAACTCAATTTCGCCTCTCCATTGGGGAAAACCATCTCCTATGGCGACCTTCATGATGACCAACCCTAGCACCAGGACCGATGGGCCATTAACACCCACGATTAGGGCTTGATTCATCTCAATTCGGTTAGGGTTAATTTGTAAGGCCTCAAAGGCAGGTTTGAGGATCACGTTGACCGGGCTGCCCGTGTCGATTAGCACTCTCTTGACGAGGTAATTCTCGACGACCATTTCGATTACTAAAGAATCGTTTTGAGGAAGTGGTTTTTGTAGATGGGCGAATGAGTAACAAGTTGCAAGGTTGCTCCTTGTGTTGTTGGCTCTGAGATATCCCCTCTTCCTCTTGTTCCCCACTCCATTGGAGATAACGTGAATGATCCGTCTATAAGGGGGTTGCTGGTGTCCCTTTTAAGGTGTACCTTTTCTTCTATCTTTTCCTTTCCTCTATTGACAGGTTGCCCAGGCTGGAATCCTTTTAGCTACCCATGGGATGCCTTCTTTTCTAGTTCTTTGGCTAGCTGGTAGCATTCTTCAGTGTCGTGGCCTTCTTGCTTGTGGAATTCGCAATAAGTGCCTGGACGCCCTGACTTCTTCATAGGTTTAGGGTAGCGGATATGCTTCCTGGTGTTCTCGATCCACCCCAATAGCTCTCTTTTGATTCCTCTGAGCTGGGGGAATTCTGGCTTGTGCTCACGAGGTGGTAGGTCGAGGCGTGGTCTTGGTGGTTTGGATCTGGAGAAGTGGTCGGTGACTCACAATTTGGTCTCCTTACCCTGGTGATGGCTCTTGTGATTCTCCCATTTGACCCATTCTCGTGCCTTGGACATGACCAAGGTCAAAGTTTTGGGTCTCTGCAGTTCGTCGCCAGGGTCTCCAAGGTGACATCCACGTTACAATGCCTTATCTGCACCGCGGTCTACTAGAAGCGCTCCACATACTCAGCTAATGATTCCCCGCTCTTCCGCTTTAGGATCTGTAAATCTTGCATCATTTTGTAGGAAGGGATAGAGGTGACAAAATGTTGTGCAAAATTGGGGGCCAGCTGTCCGAAACTGGTGATCGACCCGGCTTCCAAGTTATCATACCAAAAGGTGGCGGCACCTTGGAGGGTGGCTGGGAAAAGCCTACACATCAGGCGTCGGTCACCTCGGTCGTTTCCATGCACGCCCAGAAGTTGTGTACGTGGATGGTCGGATCCTCCACACCACTGTACTCTCTGAGGTGGGGATACTTGAAGCCTCGGGGCAATTTCTCCTTCAAAATCGCCAAGTATTAGGGTGATTTTGTATTTTTGATTTCCAGGATAAGGGGGTCGATCCCGGCCTCCACCATTATCGCTTTAACTTGCTTTTGGATGACTTTTTTGATATATGCATTCACATCTCCTTTTACTTTCTTCTCTAGTGGAGGTTGCCGCGACCGAGGTCGCAAGGACTTTATCGAAGAATCAAAGGTTTCCATGTCCTCGTGTTTTCGTTTGAGTTCGCGAGTTTTCACGGATCTCTGCTCGGTCTTCTCTGTAGGGTGTTTGCTATGGTGGCCCGAATCATGCTTGTGAGTGCTACGGGTGTTCTTAGAAGACGCTTCATGTTCCATATGGCTATGCTTTGTTCGACTGTGCTCGGGAGGGCTGTGCCGCGAAGAGCTGTACCTGGTATGATGGTAGTGTGGGGAGCTTCTCTCCTTCATAGTTCATCGATACACATAGCTTTGTTTTCCTCCTTCGCGGACCCAGCTATGGGAGGGCTCTCATGGTTCGCCCTGACCCCGGATCCCGCTTTGACTATTCTGCTGCCTCATGTTTACGGCGTTAACGGAATCTTAGACTTGGGCCATAGTGGGCAAGATTTCTTGGTAAGAACCGTGAGGAGGCGGGTGCTTGAGTCTTGAGTATTGTCTCGGATTTTTTCAATCTGCTTGTCTAACTCAGGGTTTAATGTTGCAATATGGAGTGTATTACCGTTAGTATCCACCGGGCTATGAGAGGCTGATCCGCCAGTTTGCCGTGGCACTTTCAAGGAGGGTTTGGGGGTTTTAAACCTCTCCTCTACTTGCTTCTCTGTTGTAGAGGGTTCATTCGGGTTGCTTTCCATCCTAGAAGGTTCACTCCAAGTAGGTTCCACGCTCACCGCACCAATTTGTAGCAGGAAATCTATTTGGATAGTCACCTCGGTCATCGATGCTGCAAGACAGAAAGGGGATCAGCTGGGTCGGCTGGTTAAACGGTGAAACCCCTCCAATGCCTAAGTCAGTAATCTAGTGAGATAGGTGAAAGATGGAGAGAATGATAGTGAAGTAGAAAAGTTACCCATCATTGTCTTAGCTCTGGGCCTTTTATAGTGTGGAGGATGTGGGGTTGGTGGAGTTGGTGAAGTTGGTGGTGATGTGGCACGCTGGAAGTGGTTCGATGCTGATGTGAGGATCCCAAGGCTAGTCAGAGGGTAGCTGGCTGCATCCCATGTCTCTATACGGATCTGGTAGGTGAGTGGATCTCAAATTCTCTTGTACTTGCGCTATAGATACTAGTTTTATGCCTAGCTCGGT
>CAOJBJ014126918.1:0-11567 GCA_948291685.1 Euphorbia celastroides | reverse complement strand
GATAACAAGGACAAAAATAATGCTACAATACACCTTTAAATTACTTAATATTGTCCGCAACTATTTTTTATGCTTTAGAATAAAAAGACCGGCTTAACCACCTTTTTGGATCTTGTGTTATAGATGGTTTATCCTTTTGGTCTCTCTACTATACACATTATCCATTTTAGTTCTCGTGCTATCAATCTCATTGTCTAATTGGTCCTTATATTATACACATTATTCATTTAGTCCCCGTGCTATTAATCTCATTACCTAATTGGTCCCTCTACTTTACACTTAAGAGACTAAGCAATAAACAATTTTGACCTCTTCCAAAATGTCATGTAATCAATTTTTGACAAATAGACCTTACATGATACATGAGTTACCGGTCTATCGAAAAAAATGATCAATTAGGTACTAAGATTATTAGCATGGGGACTAAATGGGCATTGTGGATAATGTGATTGATGGCACGAGGACCAAATGGACAATGTGTATATTAGAGGGACCAAAAGGATAAACCGTGTATAGCACAGGGCATAAAAAAGTAGTTTAGCCTAAAAAAGCCTAATACATAGTTAGCCTTTTAAATTTGGTATAACAAATTTATTGATGTCCTAAACTTTTGTTTTATCCTACCAACCCCCCGAACTTGGTAAAATGACCCGCTAATCCTCCAAACTCGGCAAAAATGTACCCAACAGTTCCCTCATGCTAACGTGACAGTAATTTTGCGTTGAAAAATAAATACATCCACGCACTGCCATGTGAGTATGAGACGACTGTTGGGTACACTTTTGCTAAGTTTGGGGAGTTAGCGGGACAAAATAAAAGTTTAGAACGCCAGTAAATTTTTTATGCCAAGTTTAGGACGTTAAATATGCATTAGACCAAATAAAAATTAACTTTTAGAAATAATGATAAGTATAAGAATTAATCTTACTAATATGAAAAGAGAAATAAGGTTAACTTACACCAAGTCAGTGAGTCACTAGTCACGGATAGATAGCATTTAATGAAGAGATTATATAAAAATATTACTAAGAAATTTGTATCAATTTAGAGAAATTAATATAATAATAATAAATAATTTTATGGGGGTGAAAAAACATCCAAATGGTGTTTGGGCATATAAACTTTTAGTGTTGACTGTTGACCTTATCTGCTGAAATTAGATGTCATGATTCCGCCGCATTAGCCTATAAACCAAGTTTTCATCCTCACTCCCCCTATTCCATCAATTCTTCAACCCAATTCCTTTCATCCTGTGGGCTTATAATCTTGTGATATTCGCCGAAAGGAACATCTCCATCCCTTTTACGGTGTTTCCGGAATATTCTTTTCCTCTCCCGATCTGATTGCTGCTGCGTTTGTTGATCATGTATTATTACCGCTGTGGTCGCTAAAGGTACCTTGTACTCACAGGATGCGTATCTTGATGCTTAGTTATGTTGATTCAATGAAAGTAGCAGAAATTTTGCTAGATAATAAGATAGAAGAAGTTATTAAGGGTGAAATTCTCCCCGCAAAACACCATCGCAGCGTAAAAGTCTGTTCAATTCTACCTGTTGTGCTTGATTCTACGCATAGGGATTTAGGGTTAAACGAAGTTCCAAGAGTCCCTTACCATGGTTTAGCTGATACAGTCGCTGAACCTAATCAGAGAGGGATAAGTGATACGAGCTTTAAGCAAATTAGAAAAGAAATCAGTGGGTGGAGAACAGACATAAGCCATTTGAAGGGTAAAATTGGCAGGTTGTGGTTGTTGATGATCCCTCAACATGATGCTTTTCTTTATGGCGATGGGACAATTGTTGTGTATTCAGGTTTGTTGGATAAACGTTGTGGTGTAGAGATTGCTACTGTTCTGGCACATGAGGTTAGTTTCAGTTTATCAGTCCTATACTTCTGCTTTTATGTAATGGGATTGTATTGTATTCATGATTTGCGATTGAAAATGAGTGTTAATTTGATTTGAGATTCTGTATTCTATTTTATGGCTAGGTTGGACATTCTGTGGATCGACATTGTGTGGCAGCTTCTATTTCACTGTCCAATGATGCCATTCTTTGGGACAAACATTTGAGCAAGTTGTCAACTTCAATTGTCATGTAGAACCTATGGAGCAAAGGTAATGTAATAGATAACCTGAAGTGAATTGTTTTACAGATAATTTGTTTGTATCTTCCATTTCTATTCTCACTGCTTCGTTGCATATGGTGTTAAAAAATGGGATTTTTCCTGGGTGAATTTTGTCCATTAAGTTCATTCACACTAATCTTAATTATATGTATTGGCTAGTAGTCTTGACATAGTGAAAGCTGCAGCATTTGCTTGTCAAATAAACAGTTTTCTCTTTGATCAATGATTTTTCTTCATTCTGTTTTCCCTCTACCATTTTGTTGCTTCTCCAAGCTTGATTTGCTTGGGTTTTATCATGCCATCCTGATATTGCTTTCCTTGAGAGGTCATGAATTACCCATTAGCATTTCCAAGAATGTGGCTTTTGACTGGTTGAATTGGTAAAAGAAAAGAACTACTATGTTTTAATGCTGAAATTCTGCTTCTCATGAGTCAGAACAATGGCACATTCGTTTCCAGATCCTGATTCCTTCAAATTTAATCATATTCTTGACTTTTCCTTGAAGGGGCTTTGTGTATACGTCTCCTCTTTGTCCATTTTTTCTCTAGATCTGTCATGGTACCGGTTACATTTACTAAATCGAATCTTTCTTACTAAAACCTTCAGTAAATTAGAATTTCTTTTGATACTTTTGCTGGCTAGGAGTCCGTTCCACGATCGACATGTTTTGCTAAAACCCAACCAACTTGCACATTGACTTATCTCTTGATGCTATTCTCTTGCGGCAATTTACTTTGAAATGCACACGTTTCTAGATATTTGGAAGACTACTTCAGCTAATAGATTTGCGAAATTTACTGAAACACTGTTAATAAATTCCTCATCAAAGTAATTTGTCATAAAAATCATTGCTGAGGTGGGCAAAATCTTGCTAAACACTGTATGGTTCACTATATATATTAATCAGTGACTTGTCATCATAGTGAATATCAACATTTCTAAACCATAACATGAACCTAAATGTTATTATACTTAGAATTCAATTCGTTATATATTTTTCAGTTTATATGCTGCCACAATATCTGAGATAAGCAACATATGATGTGATTATTTACTGATTTATTGGAATGAAGCTACATATGATGTGCTTATTACTGTATTTGCGGCGTTGCTTTTGGTTTGTGGATTTTATGCAATAATTTTGTTGTTAAATATGTCCCTTCTGAATCTTTTATCCATTGTGTGAATCGCTATGGGTATATATATTTAGGCCTTTGATCAGCTTCATCATATTTCCAAATCAAGGGGAGACTGTTAGATAAATTTTTAGCTTTGTCATTGCTACTTGTTTATAAAATGTCGTTCAATTCCTTGTGATTCTTTCTTCCTACTTATTTGTACTTTGGATCTTAACCTTTAAAATTCATCGATTCGTTGTGTAGTTGTCCGTCATTTGATATCATATTATCTAAAAATGTACCCTGTCTTATTTATCGTCTACTTGAATTGATTCTATGGCAGAAATAGAGGCAGATTACAGAGCTCTACGGTTGATGGCCTCTGCTGAATATGATCCTCATGCAGAAATAGAGGCAGATTACAGAGCTCTATGGTTGATGGCTTCTGCTGGATATGATCCTCATGTTGTTGTACAAGTGTATGAGAAGTTCAAGAGTCGGTATGCTGATGAAAACGAAGGAAAGGTCCATATTTCATTCAAGGGCAAAATGTGGCTGGATAATAAGAAAGAAGAAGTCAAGGGTAAAATTCTCCCCGCAAATCATCATAGCAGTGAGAAAGTCTTCCTTTCTACAAATTCGAGTCACCGTGGTTTAGCTGATGCAATCATTGAACCTAATCATAGAGTTTTAATATGATATGAATACATGTCATTTGATGAATTCCATCGAACTTAAGCTCCATTTGTACAAAAATAAATAATTTGCTTCAGTTCAAGACAACCTTTTACATTTTTATAGCCGTTTTCTTTTATCTCAGATTGAAGAAAGAGGCAAGGTATGATTCTCGTTCTTATTGTTACTTTCCTATGTGAAGAGAATTACAGATGACGAGTGCCTAATACTTAGCAGTGCTGCAAGGCTTTTAAAAACGCTAGTCGGGCGGCCAGATTTTCGGAGCTGGGCAGATTTGTAATTTTATTTTTTCAATATTTATTAATAAATTTAAATATAAGTCTAACTAAAATTGGACTTAAAACATGATAATAGATGTAAAATATATTTTTACTTTATTTTAAAAATTGCTAGGTGTTGGAAATGATATAACTATTTTTATTTAAGACATAAAGTAAATTATTTCTCGGTTCAAGATTTAAAATGATAAATTCTATTGTAAGAAGACTTCAATGAATTTTAGTTTGACTAACTAAGCTAACTTTTGTGGATTACAAATTAAAAATATATCTATTATAAATATAAAATCTCTAAAAATTTAGATGAAATAAATCAAACTAAAACTGGTGTGGCAACAAACCTCAAAATAAGGGCTAGGCGGGGCTATGCGCTGATTTTCAAAATACTAATACTACACTAGATAAAATTTGAATTTATATATTTTTTATTTGAATATAAAAAAGAATATGGTACTTAATTATATATTTATATTAAGTGGATTTGTATTTATTAATTGTATTTTTGTAATATATAACATACTGGCCATTGTAGACTCGAAAATGGCTCTAAAATCTCACTTGATGTCCCAGCTTCTAAAGATGGATATGAGCTAGACCAAGATTGGTATTATCGGCTCTATTATTCTCCAACGGCAGAATTGAATAAGATTGAACTGGAATATGTTGAACTAGTACTGAACTAAACTGGAACTTATTAAATAAGTACTGAACTAAACTAAAATTTATTAAATAAATATTAAACTTAACTGAATAAAAAATAAGTTGAAAAGAACATAATTTTGGTCATGGAAAGCTCAATGTGCTTTACCAATCAGTATAATGAACAAGTCAAATCTAAAAGTAAAATATCGTGAATATTAATATTTATGGAGAAGTATGGAATATAAAAACAAAAAATGAATTAGTCGTTTATATGTTAATGTCAAGTTGACTTTTAACTTTCATAGATATTAAGTTCATGTACAAAATTACAAAGAAACATCCACCCATCCAATTTTCCACTCAGGAAACTACACTCTCACTAACGCCCTACAACTCTCTTTCTTCCTTTTCTTTACATCTCAATACTCTGTTTTCCTAATTCATATATATAATTTCTCACAAACTCTACCTTACTTGAAAGGAAAATCTTCCTACTTTTTGTATTTTGATAAATGGAGATTACAGTCATTTCTGCTCAAGGCCTGAAGAACTAATCTTATTTCCCCCTCTCTCGCAGTCTCCGGCCATTCATCACCATCACAACTTACCCAACCGCAGCTTTCGACGGTGGCAAGGTCAGCCACGTGTACAGAACAAGGATTGATGAGCAAGGAGTAAATCCCACATGGGGTGACAAATTTTATGTGCCTATAGATGCTTCGTTTTTTGATAATAGGTACTCTAGTGTTTGCCTTGAACTCTACACCAAGAGGCTCATACTTGGCAAGATTTTCTTGGGGTTGGTGTCAGATTCCGGTCAGTGACATTGGTTTTCCAGCACCGGAGGAATCTGTAAGGTACCTCAATTACCGGTTAAGGGATAGAGAAGGTACAAGAGGTCAAGGGATTGTCAATGTTGCTATTAAATTAACTGGTTTTCAACATGTCTCCGGTAAAAGATGGGCAGACTCTGATCATCGTCTCGGTCAGCATCATCAGGAAAATTCTGAAACTGTGATAGGAATACCGGTCTTGCAAAATTTTAATATTTATTGATGAGATGTATTTTGGGATATCATTAATGAATTGTAATATCCTAGCAAAATCTACTAGTTAGTTATGCCAAAATACTATCAAGTTGAAGACGAGTTTTGATACGGGATGTTAATACGTAAGGCTAGATTTTTATTCTTTCTGTCTCGAAAAATGATTTGTTAGTCAAATTTTTAAGCAGTTGAAACTTTGTTACCAAGTTGAAGGGATAAACTAATAATTTTATAAGTTGCAAGACTAAATTTATAATATAGTTCAGAAGGCCTTATGGACTAAATTACATAACTACCTATTAAGTCACTCAATTATAGCAATCTACTTAGTTTAAGGCATGCAGTAGATTTGGAAGTGATTGGTGCTAGATACTAAAATAGATTCCACTCATGACTAATTTAGGACATGGTGCTAAAACGAGTGGAGACAACGTGGTTTTGCATACTTTATTAGAACATGTGATGTATTTTCCTAATTGACTTAGTCGACTCCATTATTCATATATTTAATATTGTGTTATCTTCAGTTATTCCCAGTTTTCCATTGTTCACATTTGGTTTTCTGAGCTACTAATCCAAGTATGAACATTAATGGGTTTTAAACCACCAATACGGCGCCGGAATTTCTCCTGTGACAAATGTTAAAATAACATAAACATGGGCCCTTTTAATTAATTATTGGGAAGATTTGCAAATGCTAAAGTAAACTAAGCATGTGAACAATTCAGTCAACGCTAACTGCCAATTGGCAATTTGATTTTTTGTCTCTAAGTACAGGAAAAATGCCCAATTTAGGTACTTTCAGTTGAATTACCAAAACCAGTTGGACTTGCCATTTTCTAAATACAAGTGGGTAAGATCCCATTTGCCCGCCTCGCTAAGTTAGAAGTTGGGTGCCAACTGCCATATGCTGACTATCTATGGCCAAATAACAGAAAAATAGCAGCAAGTTGGCAATAATGTTTGTTTAGTTGAAAGTATCAGCTTTCATAAGCTGAGAGTCCAAAAGAGTATGAGTAGCTTCGACCCTTCGAAGATTTTAGTAAATGACATAAGCATCTTTCACTAGTAAAGTTGGGGCAACCCTGCCGATTCAGCAAAGAACAAACAACAAAATCCAATCTTCATACTTTAAGGGCAAATTACAAGTCACTATGTCTAGCATTGAGCAACTCTTTCACATATTTGGCGCAACTAGGTCAATTAGGTCAGGCATCAAGCTGCTTTGGCACAGCAAATCATGCATTATTTATTACGTTACGCATATGATTACGCAACAGAATAATGCAACTTAAAGTAGATTGAGGAACATGATAGACAAAAGAAGATCCAACACAGGCAACAGCGTAACAACATACAGCTTAATTAATTTCATTTGCTTAACTCCAAATGCCGAGAGCACAAAATGGTAGGCGATCTGTATGCACAAATCTTATAACACGATGCCTATCTATTAAAGGAAAACAAATAAAAGATTGGAGACGAACAGCAGCAAACAAGTGCTAGTTTCAGTGAACTCAGCAACACCAATGAATATACAGTTGAGACTAAAATTTCATACCAGATCAATGCTGCCACCAAATGGACAGAAGAACACGAAACACAGCATTTCAGTAGAACATGATCTGATTTGTCTACACCTCCTCTCTATCGCCTCTGCTGCTCTTCAAGATATTATACTTGCAGAGAGGACACGTGGCGTTAATATACAACCACTTCTCTACACAAGCACAGTGGAAATGGTGACCGCAAGGAAGCTCCCTTAGCTCGACTCCATCTTCATATGCAGAGAGACAGATGCAACATTCCTTCAAGAGTTTGCAGAGCATAATTTGATTATGATGTGTTATAGATTAGAGAAACGAGAGCATATTAAATGGATTGAGAATGAAAATATGTACAGCATCCTCTTCTGACAAGGCGTGCTCAATTGGTGAATCTGTACCACATTCAGTCATCACTCCACCAGCTCCTTGCTCCTCATCAGAGAGCTTTTCATTGGTTCCGATTCTTCGAAATTTATATTTCGAAAGTTGATCAAGGTCTTCTTTTGTTGCTCCTTCCTGTTTTCAGTACAGATAATGAGGAATCTGCAGATATTTAGCATATAAAATTGCCACACCAAATTCCCACAGACCAACCAACTCACAGAAACATAAAAGCCACTATTTACGCTTCAAATGGTTTTAATTGCCTTTCTCCCTCTGTCTATCTATTCCTCCAATGCAAATATATCATTCATCAAAACCCATTAACTATTTTTTTGGGTGCAATATTTCCTGCATCAGTTCTGCCCTAGCTTAAATTCATCAGTTTCCATCTTGAGAAATTACTGATCAGAATGTATTCACTTGAAAAGGGGCAGATTGAGCTAGCGAATTAGGGAAAGCAATGAGGGAGCAGTTATACCCCTGAAAACGCTATGGGTATAGTTGCATTTCCACATTACACATGTTTCACATTCAAAATTATTATATTCGTAATATTTGGTACAGTCAACTTCCCATCGTCCAACTATTTTGAATGGGCGAAACTCAAATAGCACTCAACAATTCATTTTACATTTATTTTCAGCACGTCCTAAATGCAAAGCCTTAAAAGAAAGGAACAAGTTGAGAGAAAGCTACCTGATCTGCGACGGCGTATAAGATTGCAATCATGCATGGAAGACAGCAGCAAACAGCAATACCAATGATACAGGCAACAGCAACACAAAAGACAACAAAGAACACGTCGAAACCAAGGAAAACTATGCAAAGCCTGCAGATTAAAAAGCAAAATGCAATCAATGAGATAATACATCCAGAGAACGCTTATCAAACTACAGGAGAAAGGGAGTAGAACAAACCAGTAGAGTTGAGGGGAGTCATGTGCCAAACCTTGGCCACCAGCAGATACCCAGTAAAAACCAATGATCCACCAAATAAACGAGAACATTGTATTGGCAGATTCAAGATGCTTTGCCACACTGCTGACAGAATTAAGATAATTTAAGCAATAAAAAAGGAACAGGGTCCGAATCAAATGGCAGAGTTTTGAGGAAGAACAGATAATCCAAAGTAAAACTAGAGTATCATCTAAATCACACGCACTAAAATACATATATAAAGATTGAATTTAGGCATTGCATGTCCAAACTTCACTAGTACGTTTCCTACTTCAAATGTTAACACTTAGGTATTAGCTGTGCTATAATTCTAACGGAATTTGATCAGTAAACTAAATTTCCATACATAGAATTACAAAAAGAACGATTGAATAAAGCATCAATTTCCTTCAAGTATCAGTTTCCATTGATTTAAACATACCTTGTTTCATCCTCTTCAAGTTCAGCCAAAGTAATATACTCCGGAGACTCCCCTCTTGATCCAGAACTCGAATCTCCATCACTTCCAGGGCTTCTCTCAGTCCCTCCAACGCTAATTCGTCTTCTTCTCCGCCTCTTATACTCCACACAAACGCAAATCATATGCAACACGCACTGTAATCCATAGCCAATAATCCAGAGCCTCAAAGGCATAGTAGGCTTCTCATCTCTACTCAGTATCAGCACAGCCAAAGCCGCAGCAACGAAGGCAAAGTTCCAGACAATATCGAGAATCACCACAGGCTTCGAATAGGCCCAATCGTTCTGCCGCTCCTCAAGCTGCTCGGCCGCAGTCTCGCGCACCAGCATCGACGGCTCGCGCATCATCCGGCGGCTGCTGGCTCGCCGGAGAAACCTAGCGGCATCACGAAGTGATTGCCGACGGCCGGATCGGCGGCCGGGGCTGATATTGGAATCGCCATAAGCGGTGGGGGAGAGCAACGGCGTGGTAGTGTCAATTATGTCAACGGAGGATCGGGCGGAATTGGGATCCCTAGTACTAGTGGTTGACATGTTTGAGAAATTACAGAAAATTGGGATTTATGCCATGAAATGGATGATTGGAAAGAAAAAGTTGCGGATGATGAAATATGAACAGGGTTGGGATTGAGAAATCGGGAATAATCTCTACGGTGTGATGATGATGGACAACGGGTTACGGGAATCTAAGTAGGGTGAACATTTGGTTTTATTCGGTTCAAATTCAACTGTATGGTTGAACCGAATAATTAAATTTGTATTATAATTTTAGGAAAATTTCAAAATTATCTTGAGGTTTTATGTTTTTTCGAAAAAAATTTTGATGTTTCGGTCCGTTATTAAAATGAGGAATGTTTGTCCATTAATTGTTAAGTGATGACTTGATACTGGGATATTTTTACCAAAACATATTTTTTTAATCCATTTAAAAATAAACCCAATAACGTACCCATATTCAACAAAGCCTAACCCGACAATCCATTTATTCAAAACTCATTTGAATTCCTAACCTTGATTCCCCACCGCCAACGCCATCGCCGGGAAATCGCAATTCCAGCGTCGGCACCAAAAATCCGACAATCATCCCCAAATCACCAGAAACGGATGGAAACACCGGAAATGCCGGGAATCATCACCGAAAATTTGCCGCCCGTTGCTTTGCCAGATCTATCCTCTCTTCTCCGTTGGAAATTGTCCACAAAAATCAGATCTGACCACCACCCTACACCCGCCACCGTCGCTAGAGATTTCGCGTCGAGTTTTCACCGGAAAACGCGATCTGAAACGATGTTGATTTGGCTACAGAGGAGATCTCGTTGAAAAAAGCTTTTAGTTTGAGATCTGAACGATTTTTTGCATTTTCCGGCGATAATGAGAGATTAGCGGCAGGTTGTGAGGAGAGATTCGACGGTGACAGGGAATCGGTGAGTCTTCGAATCGATTTTAGATCAGTCGTTTTCTGGCGATGATTTTGTTTTGATTTGTTTCAGATATGGTTCTTTCCAGCATTTTTATGAGTTTCCCGACGATTCTCGGTGGCAATGTTTGTGTATGCCGGTGTTTTCCGGCGATTCACCGGAAACGCGATTTTCTAGCGTCGGCGGCAAGTAGGGTTAGGGTTACTTATAAACTAGGGTCGGGTATTGGGTTTAATTATTGGGTAAATGAGTTTGAATTTAGGGTTAGAGTTTATTTTAATTCTTTGACAATTTTATCCTTAAGCCACGTCATCACTTAACAGCTAATGGACGGATAATTCTCATTTTGATGACGGAACGAAACATCAGGAGGGTTTTTCATCGGTTTTAACTTCAAGGGTGTTTGAAATCTCAAAGGGTTTTCTTGAAGTTTTCCTTATAATTTTTACCGAAATGAACCAAAATTACAATAAAATCCAAATTAAACCGAAATGATATCGGTTTATGTAATATATTTATAATGAAAATTCTGTAATTTCTAAAATTATAATAAAAATTCGATAATTTGGTTGAAGTAATTTGGTTCTATTTGGTTGGGTTAAACTGAATGCTAACCCCTAAATCTAAGGGCAACGCTGTTTTCGTTACTTAATAGGATTAGTGTGTAATTACCATTTTACGCCACTTGCACTCACAACCTGTTCAAATGGGCGGGTTTGGGCCAGGTCTCGTCAGGCTGACATAAAAAAAGCTTTACCCAAACCCAGCCCAACCCATATATACAGTATAATCGGGGTCGGGTTGGGCCGCAACTAAAAATTTTATTATCAAGCCCAACCTAGCCCACCCATCTATAAATTATTTATTTTTAAATATACATATATTTTATATATAT
>CAOJBJ014121714.1:0-10656 GCA_948291685.1 Euphorbia celastroides | reverse complement strand
TTATTTTTTTCAAAATAATTAACACATCCTCCTATTTTAGTTTCATCCAACAACTACTTTCTTATGTTAGTTTTTTTCACTTTTTCATTCAAACAACAAATATTACATGTTTATTTTGACAAAATTACCCTTTTACAATTTTTCTCCATTTATCTTCATTATATGGTTCCTAAACTTAAATCATTAGCCTATTTGTTTTTATAAAATCAATGACGCAGTTAATAAAAACAATTTAGAAACTTCAGAACAAAAAATTTATTTTGAAATTTACAATTTGCCGAAGACAATTTTCTCTTCTATAAATAATTGTTTACTACAATATAGTTCCCCCCAGTCTGTCCATTTTATTTCCTTGTAGGAGCATACTATTCCCTCACTTAAATCATTAGGTTACTCTTTTTTTCAAAAATAAAGAGACAAATTAAAGGTCACGTAGAATGACTTGTTCAATTATTAGTTGTGAAGTAATTCGCAAAAGAAAATTCAGAATTATGAGCTTTGATTATAATATAAGATTTTATCGAAAATAATGTTCTATTTTCTAATGTATTTTTACAATGAAAATCCTAGTGAATGCTACTGGTAAGTTATAGTAAAGGAGAAGATAAGTGTATCTTGTATTGGTTTGGGTGTGAGTATGAGTTTGATTTATGATGAACAAAGATGAGAAAAACGATTTTATAAGTGGACTATTACATTTACTTTCCCTTTCCAATTGCAACGCAAATATACCAATATTTAGCGGCATGTAGCTAACTGGTATATAAAACGTTGTTAAGCAATAATTTCTAAACTGAATATTACATATCATGTTGTCATTCCCATTCAATTTAACTTTAACTTTATATTTGTCGGCTTGAAATATACTGTTACGAACTACTCCCATTAAAATTCATTTTTTTTTTCTACCTGGCTATTGGTTCATCTTGTCTTATTGAAAATTACAATAGCGAATAATTATTATGCTCATGTCATGATAATAAGATAAATGAATCAAAAACTAAAAGAACGTTTTCGTCCATATATTAACTATTTAGATGTAAAAGTAAAAAACTTTAACAGAAGGAGAAGGAGGTAATTGTTGGATGAAAACAAAATATAGGAATGTATTTATAATATTAATAAAACACAGGGAAGTATTAGTTTAATATGACAAACTTCAAGGATGTTATAATCGTTTACTCTATTATATAACATGTGAATAACTCCAACAGTTTTCTCCATTTTCCATTTTTTAAACTTTATTTTACAGAATTTGCAGTGTTTTCACTTCATTCATTTATCCCATTTTTCATTCTTTACTTTAAAACATTAGTATCTTATTACTATTATATAAATATATTTCCTTCAAACATAAATAAGTAACCTAAAAACAATAAATAAAAATGAAAAATATAAATTATATTAGTTTTTTATTACTTTCCTCATTTTAGAGTTCTCTATATACGGGGTACTCCATTTTTTGGAGGATACTATATAGGGATCATTGGATTTGCTTTATTCCCCATATAGTCATTCATTTTGTCAAATTCCTCATTATATATGAAGAACCTTTGGACTTGCTCTTATTGGAATATGGAATTTAAAGAGTGTACCCTGTGTTGTAAAAGTGTCTGAGGACCTAACCACAATGTGCATTTTTCTTAGAGTTAATTTTAAAAACAACCCTTGTGGTTTGAACTTTTATCAAAACCAGTCTTGAGGTTCAAAACTCATCAAAAACACTCCTGAGATTTCGAGCCGTTATCAAAAACGTCATTTTCCATCCATTAAGAATTAAGTGATGACGTGACATGGGTTCAAAATGGTCAAATTTCACTTTGACTAGGGGCAAAATAGCCAAAGTACCCCTAAAAATCACCTAACCTTAATTTCTTTACTGTCGCTGGAGTCCTGCCGTCAGCGACTCGTCGGCTTCCGAATACCGCCGGGAAATCGGGAATTCCGCCGAAAAATCCCAAAACCCGTTGCTCTTTACCGGAATCTGTCCCTTCTCTTCAGTTTCGCCTGAAAAACGAGAAACTCAGTCACCGACAATCTCCCAAAACCAGATCTTTCACCGGAAAAATGAGAACATCAGTTTCCCGATTCGAATCAGTCCTCCGAAACCCGAGAAAATGGAATCTCGTCGGCCTCCAAACCTCAGATCTGTCTCTCTCTTCTCCCTTTGTCGGTGAAAAACTCAAACCAAATCTCACCGAGATCCAGATCTGATGAGAGATAGAGGGGTTGGGGTTGAAATCGACGGCGATAGGGGTTGGGGTTGACATCGACGGAGAGAGGGGTTGAAATCGACGGTTTAGTGATCAAATCTCCAGGAATCGATGGGAAGGGGTTGAAGTCGCCGGGAATCAGCGGGAAGGGGTTGAAGTTGCCAGGAATCGATCGGAAGGGGTTGAAGTCACCGGTAATCGACGGGAAGGGGTTGAAATCGTCGGGAATTGACTAGAAGGAGTTGAAATCACAAGGAACCGACAGTTTGAGGTAGAAATCCCATTTTTTCAGCAAGTTCACGGTCCCCAGAGATTGCCGGGATATGTTGAAATTGGGTTAGGATAAATGGGTTAGGTTATGTGGGTTAAGTTAATGGGTAATTGGATTTAATTTTAGGGTTAAAAGGTTATTGGGTAAAAAAGTTATAGTTTGAAAAAAATACCCATTGTCACATCATCACTTAACCCTTAATGGATGGAAAATGACGTTTTTTATAACTACTCGAAACCTCGAAGGTGCTTTGGATGGGTTTTGAACTTCATGGATGTTTTTGAGAAAAGTTCAAACCACAAGGGTTATTTTTGAAGTTAACCATTTTTCTTATAATTGGCCCTGCTAACACCCCCACGTATATGATAAAAAAAATTGTACAGTTCAAAAACATTTATTTTTGTCGGTCATTTTTTAAAAAGGACTTGAAATTTTTATTTTGTCAAAGGAACATGTGATTTCAAAATTTTATAAAAACAAAGAAAACTAAAGAGTCATATTCTAAATTTTTGGCAAGAAAAATGGGCAATTTTTATGAAATTTTACAGGTTAATTGATGACAAGTAATTACATTTTATAGTCAAAATTTAGAATTTTCGAAGATATACGACTATTTTTTGTAATTATAATATGCTGTCAACTTAAAAAATAGTGAAAAATAAAAATCTCTAAAAATTATTCAAATTTGTATGAATAAAAATCTTGAAATGATTAAAATATATTCTGTAACATCATTATTTATAATGAGAATCCTTGTTTTTAAAAAATTTCAAAATCATAAGCATTTGTTGATTGTAAAAAGAATTTCAAACTCCCTTTTAAAAATGTTTGAAACTATAAGTTAGATTTTCGAACCCTACCCAAAAAAAACACACATTTCACTTAGAAGTTTTTATCACCAGGCAGCGCTACTGATGGATGGGTGAACCACCCAAAAATAAAACACCTATAATTTTTTCAATTCTACATATTTAAAAAATTGTGCTGCAACAAATAATTAAAAACGAGAATAAATATTATATCATACCTCGACTTTGAGGACCAAGTGGGCTTTGATGTGAAAAGGCTAATCCCAAAACCGACCCAACCCGTTTAAAATTTTATCGGATTCAGGTTGGACTGGGTTGACGGTTAATCAAATAAAATATTTATTAGTAATAATATAATTTTATATTAAAATTATATTGCAAAATTTACAATATTATAAATATTCTACATACACATGTTCATATTTAACACTAAAATACTAATTTTACAAATAAAAATGTGACAAAACTTTTTTTTGGAATAATTTCATTTTTCAAGTTGGATAACTAATAATAATGTAACAATACAAATAGAAAATTTGTTTTATATAAAAATAGTGCGGGTCGGAAATGTCCGTTGGGAATTTTTACTAATCCCAAATCCAAATGATTTATCAAGCGGGTTTTATCAGGTTCGGATTGGACGGATCCAAAATTGAAAAATAGCTTCTCAAACCAGTCTCATTAACTATGGATTAGGGAAGCCGGATGAGCTTGCTAGCCCACAAACAAGTCTAGTACTACTTGTACCCCAACCGAGGGATGCCTTATGTTACCAAAAAAAGGTCCATCACTACTACATATGTAGCTTAGCCGCAAATTGAGACAACACAAGTATGGGATCCATTTCATTATTAAACGAAAATGAAACTGTTACTATTCCTAGCTATGAAAGAATAAAAAACTCCAACAAGCAACACCTATTTTATATACTTTTTGGTACTGATACATAAGAACGGGCACCGCAATTTTGTATTGAGATTGTTTATAATAGAGACTCGGCCATATTCTACTCAACACAGAAAAGAAAAGGTCATTTTTATGAAATTAAGTTACAAGTAAAAACTCTGCTATATCAAATAAGTACATTTGAAAAATACAAAACAGGTTTCTCAAACATTGTGTAGGTATTGCTATATTTTAGTTCTGGTGAAATTACACTAGTCCAAAAGCGAGACCAACAAAAACAAGTGCAGAAGAAACAACTAAAGTGTTTATATTTAAATTTTAGATGAAAAGCTAATCACAGGGCGGGGATAGCTCGGTTGGGAGAGTGTCAGACTGAAGGTTCGATCCACGCTCACCGCAAATTACTCTCAGCTTTTGCCTTTTTATCCAATCATCACCTTACACGTGTCACCATCCAAAGGCAGCCTGTTTTGATGTGCAATTGGAATGTTACATTTGGCGAAGTACAATTCCGCTATTACTATTTGGTGGAATTCAAATTTTCTTGAAACAGAATAAAGTAAAATTAATTTATTAAAGTTTCACGTGAGATTCTGTAATACTTTTTTTTTCTTTTGATAATCCTGTAATTCTTATTCACTCGACAGTTTTTTTTTAATTTGTTATTTGTCGCCCATTTTTACTTTGTACCGCCCGCAAAATTTTCAAAAATACTCTTAATATGAGTAATTTATGCGCAACG
Organism: Euphorbia celastroides; assembly: GCA_948291685.1. Classification (NCBI taxonomy): domain Eukaryota; kingdom Viridiplantae; phylum Streptophyta; class Magnoliopsida; order Malpighiales; family Euphorbiaceae; genus Euphorbia; species Euphorbia celastroides. The sequence goes on along the minus strand of CAOJBJ014121714.1, from coordinate 5,715 downwards.
CAGAACGCTATTGCAAAAAGCCGAAAAAACGTTACCAAAAACCTGAAAAGTGTTGCCAATACTGCACCAGCGGTCGAAAAAACCGCTGGTGCAGTGCCGTCAGCTGTCCTTCTGAACGCTGGTGCAGTGGCAACGGCGGTATTTTTTACCGCTGTTGCCATTTAAGAAAACTGATGCGAAAGGTTAAAAAAGGTTGCCAGTTCTGGAAAACTGATATTAAAAACTGAACACAGTTACCAGAATCGTTTCCAATACTTAAAAAACTGTTGCTAAATGTCAATTGCATAGTTTCGTGATAGTTCATTTCTAAGTCATTCTAACCCAGTTTATGGTAGATTCTTATGGTTAAAAATATTTTATACATGTAATATTATCTATTAGTGATTGAAAATTTGAAAGGTTTAGATTTTTTAAATTTTGAAAGTGTGTTAATGTTAAAAAATGATATTGCATATTTTTGGGATAGTTCATTTCCAAGTCATTCTAAACCGACTTATGATAGATTTTTATGGTTAAAAATATTTTATACATGTAATATTATCTATTGGTGATTGAAAATTTGAAAGGTTCGGATTTTTAAGATTTGAAAGTGTGTTAATAATAAAAAAATGATTGAAGTACATAAAAGTAAAGAAGTGGACGACATGAAATAAAAATGAACGAAAAATAACAATTGAGTTTTTTTTTTTCTTTTCGTTTTAGGAGTTCTTTAACGAAATATACATCCATAAATGTTTCCAACACTGTTATACAAATATTTTATTTCGAGATAAAATCAAGGTAAATTTCAACATGTTATTTCGGTATTTTTCAAAAATATTTTTGTTTAACAGGTTGGAGTATTGTTCAAAAATAATTATACATTTAAAAGAGTAATCTCATCTATTTAAAGTGAAATTTTTAAGCTTTCTTAATAAAAATATGATACAACACTATTGAGAGATTTTATAATTATTTGAGAAGTACAAATATTTACATTATTTAAAAATTAATGATAATTTTAAAAAATCGTAATAAATGAAACATTTCCAAAACTCGTTGAAGTCTGGATACATAATTCACAAAAAAAAATATAGCTAAAATACATGAATGATGAATTTATTGAAATAAATAGTGTAACATTAATAAAATTGCAACTTTTTCAAAACATAACTTGTGATCTAACTTTTTTATGTTAACTTTTGAAAGTACATGCGTATTTTAGAATAAAAATTATAAAAATTTTCCTTTTTTTCAAAAGCTAAACCACTAAGATATGTTATATCATAAAAATTACAATACTCCAAGTTGTTAGTACATGTTTTTTTCGTGATAAAATAAAGGTAAATTTCAAAAATATATTATGTTATTTCGTATTTTTTTAAGAACATTTTTGTAGATTTTTTTTAAAAGTTTGCATGTGCCTTCAAAAGTTAGAAAAAAAAAGTTTGCAAAATTTCGAAATCTCATTTGAAAGAGTGATTTTTTCTAATTTATTGTGAAATTTTATAGTTTTCTTTTATAAAAATATGATAAACATTATTGATAGATTTTATAGTTTTTAAAAAAATATAAATATTTATATTAATTAAAAATTAATGATTAATTTGAAAATCACAGTAAAAATAAACATTTCCAAAACTGGCTAGAATCTTCTTAAATAATTTACAAAAATTATAGTTAAGATACATGAATGATGAATTTATTGAAATGATTGAAGTAATATTAATAAAACTGCAACTTTCCAAAAACATTCTATATAGTTTAACCTATTTTCACTAACTTTTGACATCAATGCATCATTTTAAGAAAAAAGGCTTAATGCATAATTCAGACTTCAATGTTTGTCTGAAAAGCTATTTAATTCCTCAACGTTTCTAAGCGGTCATTTTAGTTCCTAACCTTTTAAAAGGTGCACCGTTTAAGTCCCTGACTCCCAAGTGACAACTGACGTGACAACTTTGACTTTGATGGGAGAGTGGCTGAGTTTCCGATGACGTTCCGACGATACTTTTTTGGCAGTGGAATCCCGACGACATCTTTTCTGACGACAACAGATTTCCTACGATCTTTTTCGATGACGGAAGAATCCGGCGACGTCTTGGCGAAAGAACTCTAGCGGTGGTGAATAAATGTTTGAAGGAAGAAATTTTGGATTCAATAGAAACTCTATTTATTGTATGGATTCAACTAAAACTCCATTTATTACATTAGCACCACATATCTTTGATAGCTTGTCCACAACGCAAGAAAATAAATCATCCACCGTACAAGTGCTAGTGGAGACCGAATGTTAAATGTAACCGATGTGGAGAAATCGGTCATAGGGAGAAAGTTTGTAGAAAACACAAAGAAACCAATATTGCCATGAATACTTAGCAAATTAAGGAGGAGTTGTTTTAACTTCATACAATAACTAACGTCCAACAACCAACGACCAATGACCAATGAATAATGACCAACAACTAACAATAATGCCCATAATCATGAAGTGAAATCAGCAAATTTTGATCCAAGAAGAAGTGTTGGATAATGACTCAAGTTTGTTGGTTAGATTTTTTTTTATCAAAGATTAGTTTTTTAAGTTGTTATTTTAGATAGTATTCTCCTCATTTATAAGAGTTTGAGTTGTTGTCAATCAATATTTATATACTGATGATGAATGAATAAGTATGATTTTCAAACAAAAACACTCTCTGATACTTCTACTACTTTCAAAACTCAACGTGATACCACAGTTTCATTTTTCTTCCTTTTGCAATTTATTGGTATTTATAGTCAATGTCCTTTTTTTTCTTGTTATTTACTCATGTCTTTTTTTCCTTTTGTTTTCAGTTTTGTCCTTTTTTTCAGTATACCATAATCAGTATATGGTATACTGCAGTATATCATAAATAGTATACCCAGTATACTTTTTAAATCTGGCCGGACCGCTGTCCCAAAACTGTCGGTGAACCGCCGGAGACTGGAAATCTCACCGGAAAATTGATAACACGCCGGAAAACTGAACCTCCGTCAGTTCTGGTCGTCTCACCGCCAGTTTCGCCGGATTTCACCCCTCCCGACGTTGATTCCTGACGAAATGTGAACCTCCGTCCAGATCTCGCCGATCAAACCTGCCGCTGCCTAAATCTCGTCATTCTCGGCCCAGATCTCGCTGCTCAAACCCACCGCCGCCCAGATCTCGCCATTCTCGATCTAGATCTCGCCGTTCAAACCCACCTCCGCCTAGATCTCGTTGTTCTCAGCCCAAACTAGATTCTGTCTCCGTCCTTCATCGCCGGAGAGCAACATATCTCGCCTGGAAAAAAAACTGAACCAGAAAAAGAAAAAAGAAGATGAAGGGAAAAGCAGTTCCGACGACCAGAGGCGGAGCTCAGGAGGACGCCGGCGATGATGGGAGGTGGGGCGGTGAAGCTCGTCGGAAAAAGATGGAGAGATGGGGGAGGTATTTTTTGTTCTTTTAGTTTTAAAGAGGAAATTTGTAAAAGTGAGAGGACATCAGTTAAAATGAAGGGGCTTTTTAGGACATTTGTTTGTATTCCCCTTTATTCTTTGATCAATAAAACCATCAAAATTCCATAGCACAAAATCAAGACAAAATCGATGGGAAATCGTAGGAAATACTAGAATATTCACCCTTGTTTTTACTTATACATAGATGAACATTAAATTCTAACTTGTACAAAACTTTTCATATTTATACATGATTCTCAAGGGAGGATGAGGTCTCCTTGTTTTTTGGTGATCCCCACTACCTCTCTCCTAATTAATTTTGATTTTCAAATTAAAACGGTCATAGCTCTCAAACTGTTGATTTTTTGACACGATTCTTTAGAATATTTTGTTCGTTATATTTTTATATTTAAAACAAGATCCATGATGATATACTTTTGACGAACTTTTTTTTACTTTAAACTATTACACCGTTTTTGAAAAGGTATACCAATTTTGCACTATAATTATAAAAAAATTATACCAAATTGAAACGGTATAATATTTTTCCATTTCAACACTTTTGTTACTGAAATATGATCCCAATTTCAGAAAAGTATAATACTTTTGCATTGTTACTGTAAAAATATTATCCCAAAATGAAATCGGTATAATAATTTTACACAAACAATGTAAAAATCTTATCCCGAAATTTGAAAAGGTATAACACTTTATGTAAGAGTATTATCCCAAAATGAAATCGGTATTACATTTTTTACATAAATAACGTAAAAATATTATCCCAAAATTTGATAAGGTATAACACTTTTTATACATTTAATCTAAAAGTATTATCCCATAATAAAATCGATATAATATTTTTTCACAAACAATGTAAAAGTATTATCCCAAAATTTGAAAAGGTATAACACTTTTATACGTTCAATGTAATTTTGAAGAACTTTTTTTTTTACTTCAAATTGTTATACCGTTTTTGAAAAGGTTTACCAGTTTTGCACTATGATTATAAAAAAATTATACCAAATTGAAACAGTATAATTTTTTTTTTCATTTCAGCACTGTTGTTACTGAAATATTATCCCAATTTCAGAAAGTATAACACTTTTATACATTCAATGTAAAATTATGATCCCAAAATAAAATCGGTATAATAATTTTACACAAACCATCTAAAAATATTAACCCAAAATTTTTCAATGAATCAATTAAAAATGAATCGACAAACAATGAACATTCATAAAATCAATTAAAAATGAATTGACAAACCATTAGATGGCTCAATTAAAGAACATCACTATTGAATCTAAAAACGTTGTTCATATAATCTATTCAAATGCCTTTAGTTTATTATTAGTATTATTCAATAGAAAGAGCAACTCTACTTCAGAAATAAAGCCACCATAACAGCAACTGTAGCCCTTTGAAGCAAAGATTAAGTGATACAATTGAAATCTATGGCCAAATGCAAATGGAATCTGTGGAAAAAAGCCCAACCAAGCCACCAACGTCGCCTCCCACAGCCTCATCACCGTCACTGATAAGCACGTCGCCGTCGACCGGATTATTACTGAAACAATCGCCGGAAAGATCTCGCCGGAAATACGTGATTTCGGCGAAAAAATTCCAATCCCCGCCGGATCTCGCCTCTCTCTACCGGATCTCGCCGTTTCCCCGACCATGTCGCCGTTCTTCAGCCCGCAGGATCTCGTCGGGTCTCACCGTACAGCCACCGGAGCTCGCAGTCCTTTTTCCACTGGAAGGATATCACCGGATCTCGCCGATTTCGTCAGATTTCACCGTCTCCCGTCCGTGCTGTTCCTTTTCCTCGGTTTTCTTTAGAATCCCGTGAAAAGAAAGAAAACCATAAAAATAGAAACAACCTCATGATTGGGCCAGTTTTTAGTCATTTGTGTGATTTGCCCAAATCGATCTTGTCTAGCCCATAAATAGTTAAATACGTATTACGTAATTCCCATGTGCGCATATTCAAAATTTAGAAATTCAGCTTGACATTAGGAACAATTGAGTTGTACTACATATATTACTTAAGAAAATATGTCTTTAGTATGATAATTGATAATGATTACTATCCAATCTGCCCATCAATTTTTCTTCAAATTGATGAAAACAGCAAGTTTTCATTGTCGGGCTTGGCTTGAATTTACAACGCGGCCCACATTTGAAAATTATTCCACCCAATAACCACATAATCTATATTTTCAATTCAATCTCTAAGTTTTATAATCATAGGAGCACAACTAGGACGGTAAAAGAACCAAA
>CAOJBJ014105118.1:0-11105 GCA_948291685.1 Euphorbia celastroides | reverse complement strand
TGGTGCAGCGAGATATATTTGTCTGTACAAAAAGCTGACACTATAGGCTGGAATGTAATGACCATAAAGGGCTTGCTAATCTCAGCGAAGTATATGTCCATCTATGTTAATTATGGTGGAGAGATTTGGTATAATTTACGTGCAGATGAAAAGTAAGATGAAATTGTGAGCCATAAACTCTATTAAGGTAGTATAAATTTGTATCAAATTAGGGAATTAATTAATGAGCTATAACTAATGTAATAATTAATAGTAACCAAAAGTAGTATGAGTAGATAAGAGGGTTGCACGTGTTGTAGTGGAAAATGGTATCTAATAGGTAAAGGGTGGGATGGCTGGCCGGCCTCGGATCTGGTGAAAACTAATACTATTTTAAGTATTTAATAAAAAAGTGGTGAAAGCTAATACTAGTTTAAGGTTCTGTTCTTTTCAATTTAATTTAATTTAATTCATCTAAACTTAACTAAACTGAAAATTATTGAATAAGTACTTAACTTAACTAAATCTTATTGAAACTTATTGAATAAATACTTAACTAAACTGAAACTTAACTTAACTAAACTTAATGGAAAATAAGTTAAAAAGAACGGAGCCTACAAAAAAAGAGGTTATGGAATTGGGTATTTAAGAATGTTGCTTATCACATTACTTTTATTCCCTTTTGCATCCGATTTCGATCTCACAAACCATTCAATTCAAGTTTAGTTATTGCATGAATTTTAAAATTTGGGTAATTCTTCCAAATTTGTTCATTCCATGTGCATCATAGTTTAAACCTAGTAATTAATGTTTAGAGAATTGCGTTCATCTTATTCAGCCAATTGGCGGTGAGCAAAATTTTGTATAATTAGACATGTTTAACACTGGGAATGACAATATGCAGCCTTACATTTTTTATAAAAAAAAACTGAGTTAATGTCTAAAAGCTCTCTTATTTATGTTCAAGATAGTATATAGGGTAATTAAGCCATTTGAACATTATTGGTTAAGTTTAGGAACTGTGTCGGGGTGGGCTCTAATTGGCCTCCAGGCACCTAATTTTAAGGTTTTGTGAATATTTTTTCATAGTTACCGGAAAGTTTATGAAAAAAAGATGTTTAGCTAATTTTTATCGTTGTAGTGAGAAAAGTCTTGACACTGCTTCTAATTACATTTTACAAGATATTACAATAGCTTAGTACCTTAATTAAAAGTCAAAACACAACAAACTTTAATTAATTGAATGCATCTAATATACATAACACTATCACATGAGCATGATTGCACGCCACCATGGCGCCTTACATCTATAATCACACACATGTTAGTCATGGTTGAATAAACCATATTGTTTTCATGTTTTATATGATTGAATTTTGTTGTACAAATGAGCACCACTTCTGAAAAGACTTTTTTAATCATTATCACCCTTGTATATTGTCCATTCATCTTTTATTGTGTCATTAAGCAATTATAGTATCTCTATTAAGTTGCAATTTCTAGGCTAGATGGATGGTTCCAACTATTTCCATAAAACCTATCAGATCAAATTTGCAATTCGCATAAGATGGTAAGGCTCCCTCCTTATAAACCTAACAAAATCAAATTGAATATCAATGTTGAAATTTATTATTGAAAAGAACCATGCCTAGATGCTGAACGCGTATAATTTTGATTAAAATCTAAAATTCGTATTGATTAGGTTGCTAAAATCACAACGTGTAAATAGAATCCAACATTGTACGCCTCGATAAACCATCAATTTTCTCTAGCACATCCTACAAGTTGCGTGTACTTTTACAACCAAACATAGTAAAAAGTTATTACTTCATTCCAAATAATAATGTGTGATATATTTTCTGCTGTCCAAGGTTTATCTAAGTTTTACCATTTGGATTTGATATGGAGTATATAACTGATTATTATTGGCCAATCTCAAAATGATTTTTTTCTGTATTCAAAAGGTTTAAAGTTGAGACTCAAATCAAAAAAATTAAGGGAGTAATTGGGAGGAGAAAGAACTAAACAAATGAAAAAACGAGATACTATGAAACAGAAATTAATTTATAATGAGACTATTGGTATAAAGGAAACAATGTCCAATCGGGACAGCTTGATACGGATGCAATTGCAATTTCTTTTATTATATATAATTGCATGAAAGGCATAGGAGATGTATTGTCAACAAAATAACCCATATTTTTAGAAGCAAAGTAAGCCACTCCAAATGTTGGGTACACATATAATTATATTAAGATAAGATTAATTGTTCTTAAAATTCCCAAATCTTTACGTATACTGAAACATATCTGATAAAAGTAAGAGTAATTATAGAAATATCATTTATAACAAGGATTAATGCATCAGGATCCTTTGAAGTTGTTCTGATTAGCTTCTCACTCCTCTGAATTTTTAAAAGTTCATCTCGCTTTCACTGAACTCACAAAAATATACCTATTACCTCTCTTTAACTTACAAAAATGCATCACTTTGCCTCTGAAACGCCACATGTCGACTTCTAATTGGCTTAACTTTTAAAAAAGTTCACTTTTTTCCATCAAACCATAAGTTAACATGTGAAATTCTTAGGTTTAAAGGCATTTTTTAGACAAGTTTAGAGGATGAGAGGCTTTTATGAACCAGTTCAAGGGAACGAGAGGCTATTCAAAACAATTTTAGAAGGGTATTGATGCATTAGACCTTTGTAACAATGGTAATTTCAGCATTAATATTGATAATTAAGTATGCGTGTATATATGAAGGCGTCAAAACTATTTTTTTTTCTCTGTTTTTTTTTACTGCATGTGTACAGCAAGTTATACTTCTTAATAAGGTATTATTTCTTTTGCATTTAATTATATATTTGTGAGATTATTAAATATTATCTGAATCCTATTACGTGAAGCAACCTCAAATCCGACATCGTTCGCAAGATTATGAAGATAAGAAACTCATCCCACACATTGACAAAGTCTGACGTGGACATTTTTAATTTTTAAATACAGAAAATAAAAAATCCACTTTCAATTAGTGGCTTAAAAAGGAAAATATATAAGAAAACTAAATTTCATTCAATTGTGAGGGAAAATCACGATCCACAAACCCGGTTTTTTGTACGGCTTCTTGTTGGGTATGTTTTCGTTCTTCGAATTTCGGATTTCAGCTGAAGTTTTCATCAATTGAAGAAGAAAGCTTGAAGCTTTTTACAGTGTTGAAGCGGCAGCAGCAATGTTTGGTGGTGGAGGGAGTGTTTATTGGGGTAGGAAGAAGGATGAATTCAACGGGATTGTTTTGGTCTTCTCCTGGGTTTCAGTTCCTCAAAATCACTTGAAGAGCTATGTCGATTTGTACTCTTCTCTTGGCTGGAATTCCCTTGTTTCTCATGCCGATTTTCTCACCGTGTAATTTTCCTTTCCCCTGTTTGTTTCATTACAAAATTTGAGCAAAATTCGTTGCTCTGATGCTCACCTTTTGGTGTTTAATGGAAGATGATTTGGGGCTTTTCTTGATAATTTATGAATTAATATGATCTTGCTTTGGAAATTGCTAAGAGCCAGTGGATATTGCTATGACCTTGTTATTTTACCATCTTAGATTTTGGATTGATGCTGTTATGATTCTCCTACTACTCTCACGAGATCTTTCTAGTTGAGATTTGAGTTCATTTTGTGGTGAAATTATAATTGGTTTTGGAGTTATAGTTGTCTGATAATTGTTAAATTTGTATGTACTGGACTTTTGAGTACAACTTTATGGGGTTTGAGTTGAAATGTTGGTTTGAAGTGACTTTAATAATCAACTAATACTTGCTGTGAAAATTTCCTGGCTAGTGTATTCTCATTGTTGTAAGTGGATCTTTTTGGTGAGCCGTTAACAACTATTTATTGGTCTCTACTGAATTTGGTGCACAGTTTCTCTAAGGTGAATAGCATTTGATATTGAGTAGATTTCGGATATTGAGTCTCTTTCTCTTCATTAATTGTTTAGCTACTGCCTACATGACAACAAGGGACAACCTTGGCATTGTTAATGAATGTAGAACAACTTGGAGATTTGTAACGAGAGTATGTGCAAGGTATATTTGTATGAAGCTGACAATAAAACGATAGCCAAATGTAAATAATGGCAGTAAAAATTAGTACATTAATCAGAAGAAGTAAATAGACTCATACTATGATATAGTTGCTGATATGAATGTAGAAAAAATCTGTTTTCAAGTATAATCCAATATATTGTTCTGGTGCTGAAGTTATTTCTACTACATCTTTTGCTTAAAATGTAGTAAATAAGTTTTTTTACTTGACTTTTGATTTTTATGCTTATCTCTTCTGGAAGCATGTATATTGTAGCTTGCATTTGAGTAATTCTGTGCTCGAAGGAATCCAGAAACTGCTTGCTTGTTGTGGGAATCATGTTAATCCCCACATGCACTTGTTCAATTTATGTTTGATGTATCTTGATATTTGCATTGTACTAGCTGTCTAATGAGGAAAATTTGTGCAGGTTTGACCCTGATAGGGCGTTGTCACTTGCATTTATTCTTCTTAATGAGCTTATTGAGGTAAGTTGAATTTGACTCTTCCACAACTTACTCGAAATTTGCAATCGATCAGTAGTTTCCTTTCTGTGGCTTCATATTGAGTTACGTTTAGATAATTAACAGTATTTATAACATGAATCTACCTGATCTTGTGTTGGTTAGCTCACAAAAATAGTGGTGAAGCTTCGAAACTGCTTCGTAAGCCAAACACATCCTTAGAAACGAAAAAATGAAAGATAATTTGAATTTTCCGTAGATTGTATCCATTATCGAGGGAGAATCCACGTTGAAGTGACTACACCTTAATCTTTTTCATTTTGGGTATGCAGGAGCTAAGATGCAGACCTTGCCCAATCGTCTTTGTTGCTTTTTCTGGCGGTCCAAAAGCCTGCATGTACAAGATGTTGCAGGTTAATTTTTGTATGACTTCACTGAGAAGCTTCATATTTGATGAAAATAGGTTAATTATCTCTCTTACACTTGCTTTTCCCCTCCTAAATAATCTTACTTTACTGGTGTAGGTCATTCAAGGGACTTGTGAAGGTCATACTAATCTGGTATGCACTTCCTTCTCTGTAATTTACTGAAACTGTCATCAAAGTATGTTATTTTTCATATGGAAGCTCGTGATTTTTTACTCATCTTTCTCGGTTTTAATTTTGTGAAGGATGAGTGCCAATTCCTGAGAAATTGTGTTTCTGGCCATATCTATGATTCCTGCCCGGTTGATTTCACAACTGATACGGGTGCCCAATTCGCCCTACACCCAACTATTCAGAAAATGCCTGGTCCATCAAAACTTGTGTCTTGGTTTGCAAAAGGTGTTATTTCAAGTCTAGATGGCTTATATCTTACAAGGTTTGAGTCCCAGCGTGTCGAGTATTGGCAGACTTTGTATGCATCTGTTGTAAGATTCTTATCAGTCTCTAGCTCGCCTATTTTGTCCATGTTTGCTCCTCCAAACCAGTTAATTTGATGTTTTGTTATTCTTTTTAGGACTTGGGGGCTCCATATTTAATTTTATGCTCAGAGAGTGATCACCTTGCTCCTTATAAAAGCATCTACAGATTTGTTCAACGTCTAAGGCATCTTGGGGGAGATGTTGAGCTTGTCAAGTGGGACGCTTCATCACATGTTGGTTAGTACCCGATCAATTTATTAGATAGTAATCACTGTTACTAGTACACATTGTTGTTGGCTAATCGACACGATAGAAAATATGGCTCATTGCCTCTATTCTCTCCCCAAATACACTGTTTTATCATGACAAAATAGTTCATATTGCTAATTGGCAATTAATATAATCTTTTCTTAGCACGGCTAGATAATGACATCAATACATTCTCATAAATTTTAAAGACATGTTTGAGATTTTTTGCTGTCCCAAAAAGTTGCTCTCACAAACTATTTCTGGAATAGTAGCTTTTTGGCGTCGCACAACACATTTTGGCCTTTCATACAGATTAATTAGAAACTGTCTGGTATTTTTTTCCCAAAAACGAAATCTGTCCTTTCTAGGGAAAACTTGAGAACAGAGCTTCTTGGGATAACAGTATGGGAAAGCAATCCCAAACAGGCCCTGAGATGCAAAGCACAGTTTCCCTTTGAGTACTATTTTTCTTCTGTGCAAATATCATGAGATCATGTTATATCTAAACTCGTGTTATCTTGTGAAATTCCAGGTCATTACAACCATTATCCAATCCAATACCGGGCAGCTGTGACCAATTTGCTCGAGAAGGCTAAATATGTTTATTCTCAGAGAATCCAACAACTAAGGGAGGGAATTGGACTCAATGGTATACACGATCAGATGTCAGAAATAATCTGCAACCTTCAGAAAGCAGCAGTTACCTCTAACCAAAGTTTAAGAAGAGTTGCTGTTGGACCCAGGGATCACTTCTTTGTGCCAAGTTCAGCAGAATCTCTCAATAGTAAAGAGTCGGGACCTTTAGAAGATGAAAGGAAAGAAAACTCGGTTTGTCTACCTACACCTCCCAGCATCAATGCCAACAGTGTTCTTGGGAAAATGCTCTTTGATGTTTGTGTCCCGAAGAACGTCGAAGGTTGGGATATTAGATTTTCGGGTACTCTAAATGGGCAGCCAATTGGCTCTGCTCACAGACTATCGCCTTTTCGTGGAATGAAATTTCGCCGGTCAAGGTTATAGTTATGTGGACTCTACCTTAAGCTCTACGTGTTTCTCTTCAAATCAAAAGCCTAGGGATCTCTAGCAGAAAAGATCCCTCGTAAATTTTTCTGTACTATATATGAGTTGACCAGATGCTTGTTTCCACTCTTGGTTTCGGCGATTCCATTGGCATGAAGTGAAAAAGAACATAATGTTCGAGCTGTGATCTGTAATGTGGTCTTTGAGTGACATCTGTTGTTATTAGATGCTGATCTGGAAAATGGAAGAAGTCAGGTTGAGATTTCTGTGTTGGATGCTGTGATCCTTCAGCTCGATTAATGGAGGAGCAGGCAGTATGAAATGTAAATTGGTGTATTGTAGATGCTGATTTTGAATGAGACTTGGTTCGGGTGGGAAAGGGAACTATCAGAGTGCTGTGTTTTGCTGTTGAACTTTGTGTACCTGAATTTTGTAAGATAATGTATATATCTTATGCTGACTATTCACAATAGTGCTGTTAGCGTGCCAACAGAGCCTCTTGTTTTGGCCTGTTGCATTATGCTGCAAAACATATGATCAATCCTTAATCAAGAACTTGAACATGTATTTTGTTTCATATTTTGGTTACCTGAGTGATCATATTTTGATTGGTGAATTGTGTTGAAACAATAGCATATAACTGCCATCTAGTTGTCAGATGATGGTTGTTCATGTGAAGTAGTTTCGATGTAAATGAAAGACTTTGTTCTTTTTGAATTGTCATTCTGTAACTTCTTTAGTAATGTTCCAATACAAGCAAAAAGCAAATGCATCTTGCAATTATATACGAATAACATACAAAAGGAAAAAATTCCAATACTTGGAACTATTTGTACAACTACTCAAACTATAACAGATACAATGATGAATCCAAATGGATGAGACAAACTTAAAGTTTCTATATTTTATAACAGTTTGCTTTGTTATTTTCATAAAGGAACTGTAATGACTGTGTTTTGGCGACTGGCATTTGTGTTCATAGTTTTGAAATTTGATTGCTGAAGGCGGGATCAATACGAACAATGACCTGACATTACACCGTGAGAAAAGATTGATCTTTCTGGAAGATGATTAATGGATGAAAAAATGCAAAAAGATGCATACCTTTCCAACACTTTTACCCGAGTGTAGATACTCAACAGCATCCACGACAGAATTAACACTATCAAATATTTTCGGGTCTATTGAGATCTGCCAAAATCATATTGGAACATGAGTTTGTGCCTGTGAGTACACATTTTGATAGCACACGATACAGTACCAGTGACAAAAAAACTGATCGGAACTAAAAGAACACCTTATGCGAGAAGAAAAGGATACAACATAGAATACAATGTAAGTCACCTTAAGCTTTCCAGCAGAGAAAAGATCAAACAATTTTGCCAGATGCTGCTGCCATAAGTGGGCATACTGAATCAAAAAGAAACCAGCCTGCAAAAAGTAAAGGCCACATCAGTTGCCTTGTATCTCACCTAGCCTACAGAGTTAATGACACTAGCAGAAACCATATACAAATGTCGAAAATCTATATAAAATTGGGACTCTAGCTTAAAAGAGATAGTTTGAATAAGTACATACCACAGCCTGACTTTTCGCCAGAATCTTCTCACATAGTCCGGTATAATTTGACGGCATCCATCCTTTTTCTCCTTGATACTGAAAAAAGAATTCAAAGACGTTTACTGAAGTCCCAAGAGTGAAAAACCGAGCAACTTCACAGTTTCTTTAAGAAAAATAGACTTCTTTTCTAGAGACGAGAAGAACGAACAAGAAAAACTTAAAAGTACCTGAGAAATCATTCCAATCACAATAAGCCGCCCGTGGACTGCTAAAGCATTTAGACACATGTCGAACATTTGACCACCAACGGATTCATAAATGATGTCAACTCCTTTTGGAAATTCCTTTTTCAGAACCTGGCCGAATGAATCCATGATTATATATACCCTTTTCTTAATAAAATGGAAGAAACTTAAAAAATTTGATACTTGAAAGTATAAATGCATACCGCTTTGATATTTTCATCTTTATAATCTATCACTCGGTCAACGCCCAAATCTTTCAAAAGCTTTGCCTTCTCCTTACCTCCACAGGTTGCAACTACTGTATTTCCAGCCAACTTAGCCAGCTGCCAATTCGAAGGTTCAAAACTTAAATCATTTTAAAGTTGAAAAGGAGACAAAAAAAGTAAAATGCAGGACAATTCATACACTGAACAATAGAAAAAAAAACTTTTTTTTTTAATTAAAACAGAATGGAAGTTACCTGAACAGCAAATTGCCCTGAGCCTCCAGCAGCAGCAGTGACAAGAACTGTTTGTTTGGCTTCCATTTTTGAAAAAAAAAAAATATTGTTAGAAGAACAAATGAATTATGAATGATTCTAAGAGATATGTTTGCAGTAAGAGTAGAATGATTAAAAATGTCCGGGTTTGGTACAATTAGAGAGCACTACCTTTTCAAGGGCAATCGATGCTGTTAATCCTGAAGTAAGCATGGCAACAACTTCGGGAGCTGGTCTTGGTACAGGAAGTACATGTTTTGCAGTGACCTAAATTGTACAAACTATCCATAATGAGGAAACATAATGAAGAAGCAACTTTATGAACAAAATTTTTAACATATACCGTGACAAATTCAGAATTGCCAGCATAAATCATGAGAGCAGCAGGGGTTCCAACTTGCAAGTTTCGAACTTATTCCCCCAATGCAGCAATTATTCCCACAGCCTGAGATTATTAGATGAATTACTCACTTCAAGCAAACCGAAGACAGTCCACAAGATTAAATGAATCACAGTATTAATTGTGCACCTCAAAGCCTGCATCAAATGGGAGACGGGGTTTGTTGTCTCCAGTGAAATATCGTCCTGAACTGAAGTTTACCTGCTCAAAATCATCAAAATACCATTAGCTACAAATAGATATAAAGAATTCTAGTAATAGACTTTCCTAGAATATGTAAAGGAAATACTAAAAAAGAATTGAATTGAATGCCCACAAGGTGGATAAAAAACTTACATCACTAGCATTTACTCCTGCATATAGTATTTTCACAAGAACTTGGTGTGGCTCAATAGGTAGACGCAACGGGGCACACACAACACTGGTTGCATTGCGAAAATTGTGACTCAATGTATGGACAACTCTGAATAAAAAACCGAACAAATAAGTCAAAACAGCTGAAAAATGAACTTGTATGCTCATAATAATGAGGTTATAAGTTTTTTATGCACAGTTAGATTCTGCACATTAATTCAATTGGGATTGAAGCGTTTATTTGTTATTTCTGACTGGTCAGGATTCCAAGAATTGTGAACAAACATCTACATTAAAAAGAAGAGGACTTCGAATAAAGCTTCTCACACTTTCTCAAAGCTCTGAGGAAGTTGTAGGTTACCCGGGGCTTTAAATGAAGGTCTTTTTCTGAGTGCTCGAGGCAGAGTGTATTTTGCTTCTTCTGAAGGAGTTGGCCAATACTCCATGCCTCTGCGATTTGTGATCCACAGGCAAGCTCCAGCTTTACTCTCATCACTAATAAGCTCAAAAGCACCTGAAAGATGAGAAATTCAGTAGCTTACATCACTTGTTTCAAAAATACAACCAAAGAACT
This sequence comes from Euphorbia celastroides, assembly GCA_948291685.1. Classification (NCBI taxonomy): domain Eukaryota; kingdom Viridiplantae; phylum Streptophyta; class Magnoliopsida; order Malpighiales; family Euphorbiaceae; genus Euphorbia; species Euphorbia celastroides. The sequence goes on along the minus strand of CAOJBJ014105118.1, from coordinate 805 downwards.
TCAACAAGTAATATAGTCTCTCGGGACTTCATTTGCTTCTTTGGAGTTTCAGGGTTGCTGCCAATCGTACCTTTGATAACCACTTCCATTGGTAAAAAGCCTCCCATCATATCAACAAACTTACGATCCACTTTATATCCCATGTCAGTCTCAACAAACTGGTCCATCAATTCAGAGGCGAAAGAGACTCATCATCCTCAGATATTAAGATTCACTTATATGTAATTAATATGTAAACAAAAAGCGAAACACAAGTCTAAGTCTTACCTCAGGACATAGAACATTAGCACGAATACCTTGGCGTTTGAGTGGAACAAGTGATCTAGTAAACATAACTACACCCCCTGCAAAAACAGATGTAACAATTTGTACGTATCATTCAGAATGTTTATATGCATAAAAGCTATCATTATACTAGCAAGGAAATAGTATGAACAACAGAAAGGATAACTGGAAGGAAAAAAAAAGACTAACAACACAATACCGTCTACCTTTTGAAGCAGCGTAGATAGGGTCATTAAACATAGGATAAAGGCCTGAAGCAGAACCTAAATTTATAATGGCTCCAGGCTTTTGTTTAGCTCTCATTATGTTTATCTGTTCAGAAATTCTAAGTAATTAACTTCTGGATAAAAACTAAAATAAAGACTAATGATAATTGATAGATTGAGCTTACAGCAAGGCGGGTGCAGTCAATTATTGCAGTTAGGTTGACATTAAGAGTGCGCCTCCATGTTTTAGTACCATCAGTTTGATCTTTATGAAATGGCATGAAAGTACCAATGCCGGCACTGTTAATGCAGAT
>CAOJBJ014103315.1:0-15542 GCA_948291685.1 Euphorbia celastroides | reverse complement strand
TTTTTCCCATTGAAATGAATCCTTTGGCATTTCCTTGAAATTACCAAGATTATCCATTCACCCATTGTATTCTCCAAATGAACCAAAATTCTCAAATGATTGTCCCCTTATTGCAATTGTATTCTTAATGTCAAATCATTCCCCGAATGATTAATGTTTCCAGCCATAGCGTGCCACCTTCTGCCCATCAAGGCATAATGTTTCCAGCCATAGCGTGCCACCCTTCTACCCATCAAGGCATAATGTTTCCGGCCATAGCATGCCACCCTTCTACCCATCGAGGCATAATGTCTCCGGCCATAACGTGTAATCCGCCTGCCCAATGAGGCATAATCTCCAAACAATCAACCCCTAGGGTTGTTTCTCTAAAAAATTATCCTAACCATTGGCCATCTGCCAAAACCTTAAATACCAGTCTCCCCTTTTCAATGTCTTGGTCCATTTCCTTCAATTGAGATTGTTATTCCCGCTTAGGCCTTATGAAATGTAGAGAAAGAAATTACTTAGGACTTCCAAGCATTCATGCATCATCTTCACTATGTAGCAAGATCGGTGGGGCATGAATGTTGACTTCATGTGTCCTTTGAAAGGTTGAAAACAAGCAGCTGTTTGTCTCGATCTAATTTTGGGAAAGAATTGCAAAGTTCCTCCACCATCATTTAGAGGTGGCGCAACCAAGTAGGAAACATGTTCAATTCTCAAAATTATCCAGGGCTCTTTGATGAAAAGATGAATGCTACGGGCTACTACAAGAAGGTGATTGAGAATTATCTAGACAACCTAACAATTCCACTAGATCTAAAGTTTGATGGGGAAACACCAGCCTTTGACTTCCTATTGAAGCTGTATCTGTTTGTTGATAAGCATGGGATAGATCTCTACGAGTTTCCCAATGCCATTCCTTGGTTCCTCCGAGAAAGAGCTCTCAGTTGGTATTATTCGCTACTCACCAAACAAGTGAATGATTGGGATTATATTGCCAACTGTATGCTTGAGGAATTTCCCTTCAACTCTAAAGGAGAATCAACGGTCCCCTCAAAGACACAGGCCATCTTTAACCAGATGACTCAATATGTTGATGACGATGACTTTCTCATTAACCTCATCCAACTGCTCAATAAAGATGATCATCCATCAAAATCCGTAAATCCCACAGGTGCTCAAGGACTCTTAATGAATAATCAACAGCAACCTCATTTACCGAGAGTTTTGGCTCTCCCTGAAAAATCTTTGTTAGTGGGGAAATTCTTGTCCTAATCAATTCTCGGGCTCTCCCTGAAAAATCTTTGTTAGTGGGGAAATTCTTGTCCTAATCAATTCTTGGCAATCTTTCGAGAATTGATGTATGAAGCATTGACGCCCAGTCAGGATTTTTCGTGGTATTTCCCAATTAACCTGAGCAGAGATGCACATGAATGGTATAATTCTCTTTCTGAGGAAGTCAAAACCGACTGGAGATCACTTGAAGAAGCATTTATGCTCTTGTACTACCGGTATAGACAGCCGAGTCCAGTTTACGAACCATCCACACTAGTTGATCTCGCACACTCTCGATCCTTTTTCCTATAGCCAAGGGAATGAAGGGTACCAATTTTTGAGAAGAGATTCTTCCTCAGTTAATAAAGAGTTTCATCCAAGGAAACATCGTGAGGTTGAATAGATCATCATAATCAGCTCAGACGATTCAGAAACTGATGAATATGTAGAAATTATTATGATCCAAGGCTTGAGAGATATGTCGCTATCGAAGAGTCTAACACAGCCACCGCCCAGAAGAAGGGTTTTTACTATCCAAATGAACAACCGACTCTCTGAAGAGTTTTTATTTCAACAAATTAAACTGGTAATGTGGACGAGGGCCACCCTTTTGACAGTTATTGGGAACCTGAAGAGAAAACTGCTCAAGAGTTAAGGGCTAGATTTCCAAAGATAACTAAAGACTGGGAAAACTTTATCTTACCCGAGATTCTCGCCTGTCAAGAATACGAAGAGTATAACAAGGCTCTTCCCTACGACATTGCCTTGTTGAAAGATATGGCTTATGACGGAATGACCAGTCCTCATGCTCATCTGGCCAAATTTACATCCATCATGCTTTCATGGAACTTGCACCGAGCAAGATGGACCTGTCTCTTCCTCTTGACCTTTGACGAATCTATCCCAGGTTTGACGAGAAGCCTCACCATAGTGGAAAGATGGATATGGCCCGAAATGGAAAAGGTGTTTCGCAAGAATTTCTCGCAAGAACCTTTTAAACCACTTGCTTTTCATGTCAACACCATCATAAAAGGTTGGAAGGACCATAAGAAATCCATATGGTCCAAAATCCGAGTAAAGGTTGCTGCTCATAGGGCCCAATCCGATGTTGTGTCCGATCTTCCCACAAACCTTATCTATAACGGAACCTCAGATCCTAAGGAGCATCTCATGAGATTTATTGATGAAATGAATAGTAGAAATGTTCCTGACCGATATTGGATTAGTTTCTTCAAACTCATCCTCAAAGGAGAAGCTGAGGTGTGGTGTAAGAATTTGTCTCCATCCCAGAGAGACTTTTGGAGCTACTTTGTGGATTTATTCTTGAGTCAATATTCTTCGTAAAACCCGTCAATGGAGTATACTCCTCAAGCCCATGGATGGCTCAACCAGTCAACATCCCTTCGCCTACCCTCATCGGGAAAGGCAAGGAGAAAGTCATTGATCCCCTAGATCGAGTAGCTCAAGTGGATCAATTTGCCCTATCTAAGGGTGAATTATGATGAACTGAAGATGAAGTTATTACTAGTAATGATGACGGTAGTAATGGTGAGGATGTCCTGATCGATGTATCATCACTGTTCGATGAGGACTTTGTAGCTGATCCTTTGCTCCCTAATAATATGATTGATTTAGCTTATTTGTGAGATGCTTTTACTAACATTTCTGCATGTTCTTCATTGCATTCATCCTACATTTTTAGCATTTCAGATGCATTGACCAAAGAGATCATCTTGAACACTGAAATAGACCCAAAAGTGATATCCATCTCTAATGAGTTTTCCATCGAACAAGAGATTGAATCGACAAAAGTGCTGAAAGAACATGTGAAGGCTTTCGCTTGGTCTTATGAAGATATGCCCGGAATGGACCAACAAATTGCAGAACATCGGATTCCTACTAATCCAAGTATTCGACCAATCAAGCAGAAACTAAGAAGGTTACAACCTGAATAGGCTGAGAAGGTTAAGGAGGAAGTCACTAAACAAATTAGGGCAAACTTCTTAGAAGTTGTGGAATATCCCACTTGGTTGGAAAACATATTGCCTATTACAAAGAAAGATGGAAGAGTCAGGGTTTGAATCGACTTGAGAGATTTGAACAAGGCCACCCCTAAGGACGATTTCCCACTCCCACATATTGATGTATTCGTTGACAGTGCCGCTAGAGCTGCAATGTATTCCTTAATGGATGGATTTTCTAGATACAATCAAATACTCATGCATGAAGAAGATAAAATCAAGACGACCTTCATAACAGAATGGGGAACTTATTGTTACAGAGTCATGCCATTTGGATTGAAAAATGTCGGGGCAACGTATCAACGTGCCATAACCACTCTTCTTCATGACATGATACATAAGGAAGTAGAAGTCTACGTCGATGACATGCTCGTAAAGTCGCCAACAGCATAGCAACATTTTGAAGTGCTCGACAGATTCTTAAAATGGATCAAAAAATACAACCTCCAACTCAATCCGAAGAAGTGCGTATTTGGTGTAACCTCAGGATGATTATTGGGGTACATAGTCAGCCAAAGAGGAATTGAAATTGATCCTGACAAAGTCAAAGCCATTGTAGAGATGCGAGCGCCATAGACTGAAAAAGAAGTACGGAGTTTCCTAGGATCCCTACAATATATCAGTCACTTCATTGCTCGCCTTACGATGATCTGTGAGCCGATCTTTAAGCTGCTAAAGAAAGATAAACCATTAGAATGGAACGACCAATGCCAAAAAGCTTTTGATAAAATAAAAGCTTACTTAAGAAGCCCTCCTATGCTGAAACCACCTGTTTCAGGAAAGCCTCTGATCCTTTACCTTGCAATCGAAGAATCATCTATTGGGGCAATGCTAGCTCAAGAACATGACGATGGAAAGGAGTACGCGATCTACTACCTACGTAAGAAGCTGATGGAGTACGAATCCTACTACTCATTGGTGGAAACGACATGCACTGCAATGGTCTAGTTAACCAAAAAGCTGAGACACTACTTCCAATTCTACCACGTTAAAGTCATCGCCAAAGTCGATCCCATGAGGTATCTTTACCAGAATCCGTCAATCATCGGGAAATTATCCCGTTGGTTACTGCTCTTACTAGAATTTGACATCGAGTATGTTACTAAAAAAGCCATAAAAGGATGTACTGTAGCTGTATTTCTGGCCAATCAACCCATTGATTCAGACTACGTTGAAAGTTTAGACTTTCCCAATGAGCAGTTGGCCGCCATCTCTCAAGGAACCAAGAAATGGACGATGTATTTCGATGGAGCTGTCAACAAACGAGGGACAGGACTAGGATTTATCATCCTCACCCCTCGAAATGAAATCATTCCATTATCTAAAAGGCTTGATTTTGAAACCACCAATAATGGAGCTGAATACGAAGCATGTTTATTTGGGATGACTTCCCTACTAACACTTATAGGAGACCATGTCGAGATCATAGGTGACTCATTATTGGATATCAGACAAGTTACTGGAGATTGGGACTTGAAGGAAGAATCTCTCAAATCATATTTGGAATCCGTATGGATGAAGGCAACATTGTTTAATTTATGTGAGTTTCGATATGTGCCTCGAGACGAGAATCAAATGGCCGATTCTCTAGCCACTCTGGCATCCTTGTGGGAGAATCCACAGAAACAGCCGCTAAGGCCACTAATTGTTGAAGTGGCTAAAACTCCTTGCTACCTTCTTAACATCAATATCGATGGATCCAAAAGTGAAGAACCTTGGTATAAGGACATTGCCCAGCATCTCAAAGATGGTTCTTATCCAAAAGAAGCAAATGAATCCGATAGGACCACTCTATGAAGATTGGCCACCCATTTTAGGTTGATTAATGAAGAACTGTTCAAGCAATCTACCGATGGTATGCCCATCAAATTCCTTTCACAAAAAGAAGCGCAATAAATGATTCAAGAAGTTCATGCTAGAGCCTGCGGCCCACATATGAATGGAGCGATGTTTTTAAGAAAACCAAAGAATGGGATACTTTTAGTTAATAATGGTTGGTGATTGTGACAAAGAAGTTAAGCGTTGTCATGAATATCAAATATATGGAGATTTGAGTTATCTGCCGCTAATCGAACTTCAAAAATTATCTACTTTGTGGCCATTTTCAGCCTGGGGCATCGATATCATTGGTGAAATCAAACCATCTTCAACTAATGGTCATCAATTCATAACTGTGGCCATTGACTACTTTTCAAAATGGGTAGAAGCCGAATCCTACACCACAATCATCGCTAAGAAAATGGCGCGATTCCTTCAATAGAACATCTTCTCGAGATATGGAGTTCCCCATCACGTAGTCACTGATAACGGCGTACAATTCCAAGGAGAGACAACTGACTTTTTTGAAAAATATGGAGTTGAGCACCACCGCTCTTCCCCGTATAGACCTCAAGCTAATGGAGCGGTTGAAGCTACCAACAAAGCCTTAAAGGAAATCCTATAAAAAATGGTAGTTACTTATCGAGATTGGGTTGATCATCTTCCATACGCATTATGGGGATATCGTACCAGCATTAAGTCTCCAACAGGTCATACCCCGTTCTCATTGGTATACGGTACGAAAGCCGTAATGCCTGCTGAATTAAGAATCAAGTTGCTTAGGGTCATCCTCGAACCTAAGATTGCAGAAGATGAATGGGCTCGTGTTAGATATGAGCAGTTGAACCAGATTGATGAAAGGAGATTGGAAGCGCTGGATCGATTGCAAATCTACCATCAAAAGATGGCGCGATCTTACAACCGCAAAATTAAGAAAGGGAATCAACCCTTTAAGCCTATAGATTTGGTGTTAAAACAAGCGCGAAAGACTCATACTGATGTTCGGAGAAAATTTCAACCAAAATGGGATGGTACATTTGTGATCAAGCAAGTTTTTCATAGAGGAGCTGTTAAGATTATGGACCTTGATGGGAATGAATTCGCCAATCCAATAAATTTCGACAAGCTGAAGCACTACTACGTGTAATGTCTGCTGAGACTAAGAGAGGGTCTCAGGGCAAAAATTAAGACACGAAAGAATGAGAGCCTTGTTAGTAACAAAACTTGAAAATGGTTGCTGACAGCTATCGACAACTATTGGGAGGGATACCACAATCAAAGTCTATTTCTCTGAACTAACCTTTCTTGGTCTTATTGCATCTTAGTGTTAAAATACAACATGAGTACATCATTGAACTGTGAATGTTATTATTAAATTGCATATGGCTAATCATTACATTGCAGATTGCGTGTCAATTCTAAGAGCTGGAACTTGAAGTTGCCTTTTTGTACCTAGCAGTGATTTCCCTCTTTAATGCCAAAATTTTATGGACGCGGATTCCGAAAGCCATGATAAGTAGAGAGAATCAACCTGAACATTGAAATCCCTGGTCAGATTCACATTCTTCATCCGGTGATTATGCCACAATGTCTCAATACGGCTATCCAAGTGATTGTTGATCATTCCAAAGACACCGTGAAAGACATTAGGGAAACATTATTCATATCCATACTACCTCCTCGGATGATCTAGAGAGTAGAATGTCACTTCTTAGAATCCGAGTAAGATAACTCCATTATCCTCCATGCTCACAACAAATCGATTTGTGTTCAACCAAGGGCATACCCACACAATATCATCAATGGTTTGAAGATGGAGACACCTATAGCTTCAAGGTTATTCCCGTGGTTGAACGAATGAGGGCGGGAAGATCCTTAGCTAGCATTGTTTTGGCTGAGACTTTGCTTTATCTCGACTCTATTCATGGTGATGACATTGTCTCGGCTCGTGGGAGCAAAATACTTCTTCAGGTAGAGACAGCTTCTCCTCTTTTTGATAGTATATCTTGGCACAATGTTTCTCACAATGCCACATTTTGCAGTTGTGGTTACAGGAGAAACTTGGCATTTATACCCCTCCTATAGGGCGCAAGTAGAACCCTTTTCAGTACTTCATCCGAAGTTTGACGGATAGTGGCTTCCAGGCTTGCTCAGTTCGCAGCTGGCTCATTCGTCTTCAAAATTTCATACAAGCCTAATGTTCGACAAAAGAAAGAAAATGGCTATGCAAATCGGAAAGCTACACTACTAGAAGAATTCACCATCGCCTGAAAATAGTGGGTGAGCGAAATTCTCAAACGGAACACCCAATCGGTAGGTGAGCTGCATTTCATCGAACGGAGATGTCAAGTCCCGAATTCGATCCTGAAACACATTGCATTGTATTTAGTATTTGTATTATTGCATACATACATATTGATTGATTGCAGGTAAAGGAACTTACCGCCATCGCGTGATTACTTGATGTCCACTGTGTGACGGTTGAATACAGCATTCCTCCATCTCTTTGACTGTCCTCCACGGGAACCTGAACTAAAACAGAATGGTAATTGAATTTAAGTCATTAGTGGAATTGAAAGTTGCAGTCAAAATTGCTTACATAGGTGGTATTCGTCGGATCAAATCCCGTGTTGAAAAGCGTAGTGGTCGCCAAGTTCTGTGGGAGGATGTCACTACCGTAAATCATGAAAGGAATCGGACCGCTACTATAATCTCGATGTCCCTCCACCATAGTCTGAGGTGCTAGAGCTGGAGCTGAAGAACCTCCTCCTTTCCTCTTCCGACTCTGCTTACCCTGTAAGTCAAAGTCATAAAAAGGAAATTTTACCAACATACCCTACGAGAAGACTCGCCGTCATCGGCACCACTCTGATCTCCCAGACTGCTCTGGTCATCCTATCCTCCAGCACCAGGGTCATCGCCACCATCACCCTTGTCTCCACTGCTCTCAAGGTCGGCAAACGGGTTCCTGCCAGGAAAACCGAGAAGTGCCTCTCGGCAGAACAGGTCATAGGATGGGTAACGGTAGAAACCTCGGCTCTCCTACCACTGGAATAAAAGTGAGCTGCAGTGGTTGAGTCTAGAATGATGTGGACCTCAAAGCCACCTCTCATCAATGGGCCGAGATCACCTTGATCCCGTTGAGGCCAAAACACCCATCTAGGAACTGGACGGGGAATGCTCCGAGAACCATTAGTGTTGATCCTCATACTCTCCTCGTTATACCACTCGATGGAACGAGTGCTGCTCATCAAAAAATGCTGATCAACAAAGGCGAGGCTGCTCTCATCTTGGCACTCCAAGAGTCTACCAGACCCCATGGGTTATCCGAAATCTGCAAAAGAATTGTACCATGTCTCGAGTGATAGTCCACAAACGCTCAATGAAATCAAGGTGCTTGATGGCCTCCCACTTCTGATAGTAGAAGGGATAATGAGGAAATCGATCAAATCTGAATCTCTCTCTCGTCCTTGGAGTGGTAATGATTCCCCTCTCAATGAATCAGATCTGCAAAAATGAGCAGAAACAAGGACAAGTCAGAAATAAAAAGGGAAAAAGAAAAAAAACTCAAAATTTGAAAAGTTACCTCCATAAGTGTCTGGTAGCCCTGAAAGTATAGGTTGTGCAACCGAGCAACAAGGTCCAAGGTGAAGTAATTCTGAGCTAAGATCGCCCTACCCCAAGCAAAATCATTGAACTGACTCAGATCAATCAAATGAGGAACCATACTCATGTTGAGCTGAGAGGATCCAGTCGGAAAGCACAACTAGGTCATGGCATAAAGCATGAAAGCCCGAGCCTCTACTCGAGGACCAAAAGCACCAGGGTTCTTATACCAAAACTTTACCAGTTTGTCTGTTGAATTGTTGTCACTATCATACCCGATGAGCCTCATCACCAATGTCGGGTTTTTCCTAGCATAGGAACCGTAGTTAAAGTCAATGACGACTCCATCGAAACGGAACTCGAGGATGGCTCAGATGTCGACTGGAGTAATGATGTACTCCCCACAGCCGAAATGGAAAGTGTGAGTCGTATCTGACCACTGACTGAAAGCTGACCAATACGACAAGAGCGAACCCGAGGATACCTACGCCTATGGTTATAATCCTGGAACTGCATAAATCAACCGAGAAAAGTCTCGTCTACAATAGCCTTCGCACCGGCACTGAGCTTCCTATACCACTTGTGCGACTCCTGGATATTCCCTGGCTTGTGGCGTGCAACCTGGTAAATTCAATTTAAACTCAACGAATATATATTGACAATGCATTTTCACAAAATTGATTTCAAAAGAGAAATGAATTTTTTAAAGCTAGTCAATAGAATTTTATAACTTTTTCTAAAAAGTTATATGCATTCTATACCTAAAATTGATTGGGATTTTCAAATTAGTTTTTCACTAAAAACTTAGAATTTTCAAGCCTAATGATTGTTCAAATGAATTGTTATAGTATTGTTTCCTAAACAATTGTTCAAGTGTTATTTTCCTAAAAATCGCATTTCAAAAGCTATCTTCCTAGAAAAGAAACTTTCCTCGAGATGGACCTAAGGGTTCAATCTAAATTTTTCTAATGTTTCTAAATCCCAAAGTTTTCTTAAAAATGCATTGAATTGAAATGAAATTGTTGAGAAAAATTAAACTTATCGGTTGGTGAGAAGGGGGCCCTTCTCGGTTAAGCGCCTTGGGAATATACTCTCCTGGAGCGACGTTATAATACGTCCGGCCCGGAGGCATGACATAAAGAGCAGCCATAGATTGGACAGGAATTGCAATCATCTCCCCGACAGCCAGAACTTGGACGAGCTCATAGTTAGAGGGAAAACTTTCGGCCAAAAAATTGGAGAGTTTTAACCACATAAAAGTGACTAAAAATTGAAACAAAAATCCAAAGGAGGAGGAAAAAGTCATTAGAATTCGAAATTAGAGCAAAAGGATGTGAGAAAATAATGGGAGAAAAGAAGAATGAGAATTGGTGGAGAAAAGAAGAATGAGAATGAGAAAAGGAGGCTCTCGACCAAATATATAGAGGTTGCAATCTAGCCAATCAGCTAGATTGCAACCCGAAGTTACTGTTGCACGCTGAAGTTACCGTTGCATTAACGGTAAAATTTCCAGCCAATCAGGTAAAAGTTTGATCTAGCTGATTAACTAGATTGCACTACGCAATAAATTTCATTGAGTGCATTGTTTTCCAACAAAATTAATGTCCCTGATGCCCGAATTTGTCATTTATGCATAAAAAAAATGTTTTTCAAAGATGGGTGAACCAAAATTTTGAAAAATTGAATTTTTCTAAATTTTACTGATGCTTAACCCAGTCGGCGTACTTTTCGAGTTCGGATCACAAATTGATCAACTCATAGCCCCACTAAAAAATTGTCAAAATCCGAGTATGGATCCATGAAAGACCTACTTTATTGAATGTCACGACCAATTTCCCCAGTGGATCGGATCACTACACGTTTCTGAAGGAAACAAATGTTTTATCCCCAGCAGATACTGAAATGAATTTCCCTAGCGAAAAAATTTTCAAAATTGCACGGATCCATAGAGGACCGACAAATGCACAACCCCCAAGAATTTCGATGATTTATCTGCTTCAGAAAATTGTCTTTTCAAAAAAATTGTTTTCTAAAATTGTTTTTGTGCCACAGTTAAATCATACTCACTAATCGCACATCATAACTTTTAATTGTCTTTCGATAAAAGTTCTGCGTGCGAGGGGCAAACTGTGAGCACGGTCCACCCAACCCGAAATGTTTAACCTATTTCTAGGTATGGGCGAAATTCTAGCAGAGCCGGTAGAAGACCGATTGTGCATCTGAGAACTCTGGAGCTTAGACTCCGCAATGTCCCCAAAACCCTGTAGCCCAGCCTTCGTAATGTTTGGAATCCTTGATTCCTAATGATCCTAGAGTCCTGACTCCGCAATGTTCGGAATCCCTGATTCCTAATGATCCTTGGAGCCCTGACTCTGAAATGTCCAAGAACCCTGGAATTCTCGAAAATTCTAGAAATGCCCTAGAGTTCCCAAAAATTCCATAAATGTCTGGAACTTAGATTCCATCCAAATGTTTCAAAGCCTTGATTCTGAAAAACCAAAACTCTTCCAAAAACCCTAAACCTGAAAAATCCCGAAAAACCAGAAAAACTTTTGTGGGCGGGCGAGCCTTTTCTCCTCCACCCTCTCCCCGCCTTCGTCAGAAAGTTCTCGGGGGTCGCTGATTACCGGTCCGGGCGAGAGAAGGTTTGAAAAGGGCTTTCTACCACGGACCTGGAGGGCGGACATGGGTCATCTATCACGGCACTTTCTCGTAGCGGGAGGGAGATCTTGCATCAGAATTGAGCCAAGGGGCCTAGATATCGAGGTTTGAATACCTCGTATCTCACATTGAAAGACATTGGGTCGGCTATGATGTGCCAAAACATTTGGTTCAAAAGAGATCGAAAAACACATGGTAAAAAATACCCTCTGAATCTCACTTGGCCCTCATTTCATTCGATTTCCACGTCTTTTGATGAGCTTAGAAATTTTTGGGTCTTCTTGGATCCATCTTTTTTTAGTTATTCTTTGCATTTCTTTGCAATTTTTGTTAGTTCTAGTGTCTAAATCCTTTATTCTTTGTTTATAACCGTTTTATGTTGATTTGTCTGAGTTAGAAATTGATTTTAGGTTCATTTTCTTGAGTCTCGGCTAACCAGTGGCTGAAGGATTTCTATATCCTAATTTGGGCATGTTTTAACTACTTTTAAGCTTGTAACATACTTTAAATGAATTATTAAGTCGATTTAGCAAGTTTTGGAGGGCAAAACATCATTTTCCGGCAATTTTAATTGATGTTAAACTTGCCTTAGGCTTTAAATGGGTTTCTAAGTTGATTTAAGTGATTTTAGAGAGTAAAAATCGCGTTTTCCTACGACTTTGGGGCCAGTCGGAGTCCGCTAGAAAACTCGACTGAGGGATTTCCAAATCCCGTTTCCGACCAGTTTTAATAGTTTTCTTTCTTGGGTTGGGTTTTAAACAAGTTACTTAGTCAATTTGACATATTTTGTGACCAAAATCACGTTTTTCTGACTACTTCCAAACTCAATAGGAGCCTCGCCGGAAAATCTCTCTCGAAGCCGGAAATTGTACCAGTTCGGCGAGTTTCAAATAAGTATAACAATTTGGGCTTAAATAAGTATAAAGGATTTAGGCTTTAGATAACTTTAATTTTATAACTAAACTTGAAAAATTGAAGTCAACTTTTAAACTGAAACTCGATTAAGAAGTAGTATATCACCGATGAACCCGAATCTCTAATCAATTTCGTTTTTCGAAGGTTAAAATGAAATTGGTTTTATTTTTCCCGGTTTCCCGGGTGGCGACTCCGTTTTCAAAATATCACATAAATAAAAAATGTTTTTCTCATATTAAACATAAATTGAACATTAAATCAAAAATCTGACAACATAACAAAAACACCGAACTTTCACAGCAGTGGTTCTCTATTCCGTATTTTTCAAACAAGCCGGCTTTTTCTCCTTTGAATTGTAAGGCGTTGTCGGTAACAACATGATGAGGGATCCCATACCTTGAGAAAACATTCTTTTGAAGGAATCGCTCCATTTTCTTAGCAGTGATCGTGGTGTAGGACTCGACCTCTACCCATTTTGAAAAGTAGTCGATGGCCACAATTATGAATCGATGACCATTAGTTGATGATGGTTTGATTTCACCAATGATATCGATGCCCCAGGCCGAGAACGGCCACGGAGTAGACAACGCTTGAAGTTCGACTGGCGGTAGATGACTCAAATCTCCGTATATTTGACATTCGTGACAGTGGTTAACTTCTTTGACACAATCACTTCGTTAGCCCAGACTACTCCTAAAAGAATACCTATAGTTAAAAAAATAAATCCTAACCATTGTCAACCAAAAGTACCCCATTCTTTGGATTTTCCTAGCCAACATCACCCCCATTCATATGCAGGCCGCAGGTTCCGGCATGAACTTCTTGAATCATTGGCTGAGCTTCTTTTTGTGAAAGGCATTTGAGAAGCATACCATCAACAGCTTGCTTGAACATTCTTTGTTAATCAACCTAAATTTGATAGCTAATCTCCATAGGGTGGTCCTATCGGATTCATTTGCTCCTTTTGGATAAGAACCATCTTTGAGATGCTGTGCAATGTCCTTGTACCAAGGCTCTTCACTTTCGGATTCATCAGTACTGATGTTGAGGAGGTAGCAAGGAGTTTTAGCTCTTTCAACAATCAGTTGCCTGAGCAGCTATTCTTGCGGATTCTCCCACATGGATGCCAGAGTGCCTAGAGAATTGGCCATTTGGTTCTAATCACGAGGTACGTATCGAAATTCACATGAGTTAAACAACACTGATTTTGACCATATAGCTTCTAAATATGGCCTGAGAGATTTCTCCTTTAAGTCCCAGTCTCCAATGACTAGTCTGATGACTAATGATGAGTCGCCTATGATCTCAACTTGATCTGCTTTCAATATTAGTAAGGAAGACATTCCAAATAAACAAACTTCGTACTCAGTTCCATTGTTGGTGGTTTCAAAGTCAAGTCTCTTTGCCAATGGAAAGATTTCACCTTGGAGTGTGATGATGATAACTCCAAGTCCTGCCCCTCATTTATTGACAGCATCGTCGAAGTACATTGTCCATTTCTTGGTTTCTTGAGAGATGACAACCAATTGTTCATCAGGAAAGTCCAGGCTTTCCATGTAGTCTGAATCAATGGGTTGACTAGCCAGAAATTCAGCTACAACATGTCCTTTTTATGGTTTTTTGGGTTACATACTCAATGTCGAATTCTAACAAAAGCAACAACCAGTGGGATAAATTTTCAGCTAGTGACGGCGTTTGGTAAAGATACCTCATGTGGCAATGGATTTGACGAGATAGGATTGGAAGTAGTGTCTCAGCTTCTTGGTTAGCCATACCATTGCATCGCACATCTTTTCCACCAATGAGTAGCGGGATTCATACTCCAAGGGTTTCTTACTCAAGTAGTAGATCGCATATTCTTTTCCATAATCATGTTCTTGAGCTAATATTGCCCCAATAGATGATTCTTCGATTGCAAGATAAAGGATCTGAGGTTTTCCTGGAACGGGAGGTTTCAGGACAGGAGGGTTTTTCAAGTAAGCTTTTATTTTTTCAAACGCTTCTTGGCATTGGTCATTCCATTCCAATGGTTGATTTTTCTTTAGCAACCTGAAAATTGGCTCGCAAATTGTCATGAAGTGAGCGATGAAGCGGCTGACATACTAGAGGTGTGAGCGGGCGAACGTCTTCCTCATCGTCCCCTAGCCTGCCGGTCTTTAGACCTGGAGGGCGGACAGCGGTCACCTTCCATGGCACATACTCGTAGAGAAAGTTAGAAAAGGATTTCTACCATGGACCTGGAGGGCAGACATCGGTCACCTTCCATGGCACATACTCGCAGCGGGAGGGAGATCTTGTGTTAGAATCAAGCATGTGGCCCAGACATCAAGGTCTGAATACCTCGTGTCTCGCATTAAAAAGGACATTGGACTGGCTATGATATGCCAAAACATTTGGTCTAAGAAAGAAATTGAAAACCATCGCTTAATAGTAAATCATTTTCATAAAACAGTTTGGAGTCGCCACCTGGTTCAGCTCACAACCAGGAAATTAATAGAGAAATGGGTTCGAGCAAAAATTTTATTGATGACATCGATCCAACATTAACAATGACATACCATAAAATAACTCACATTAATGTGTATACCTAGGGTATGTTTTATTACATGCTTACTTTATATACCTTACGTAATTTGAACAATGTAGGGTTTAAACATACTTATAGAGTATCCTTAAGCTTGTTCATGATAAAGAAATCCAGAATCCAGAATCACGAACACGTGCTTTATGATGCAATCAATCAATGCAATAAAATTGGGCGTAATAGCCAAGAACCCTTAGTTTACCTTTCCTTGTGGTTGGGTTTTTCCTTTGGGCTGATTTAGGACCGACTGTGTTGATTAGGAGAACTACGACAACACTCCGGGTTGTATTTTGGTGATATCTGAATAAGATTATATCTTTACTTTGGCAGAATTCCGACAAGGATCGGAGATTTGGTGGACAATCCCAATCTATAGGAGGCTATAGAAAGGTATAGGATGTGAAATCTCTGGGAATTTCGGCAGAGTTTCGGGGGGATTTGGTATAGGGAAGGTTCGAGATTGGATCCTTGACTATCTTAACAGTGATTTTCTCGAGATGCAGGGCTAAAGTGAAGTCAGTCGATGCCCAGGTACTAAGGTCTTTCGACAGCTTTGGGATCAAATTTCAGGGGGAAAGACTCGATCGAGAAAGATTATAATGGCTTTAGGATAGCTTTAAAAGGCTTTAGAAGGCTTAGAAAGGCTTAAGAAGAGATGTCATCAAGTTTCAGGATATTTC
>CAOJBJ014102849.1:0-20224 GCA_948291685.1 Euphorbia celastroides | reverse complement strand
TTTTTTATGCTTTCTTACTTTTCAAGTTGTTTGAAATTCTACTATTTCCTCTACAATTAGACTTGTCTTTCGATTTTGAGAACAAGCCAACTACATGATTAAATAACACATTTAGTTTGGAATAAGTGTCCTTAATGATAAGTTTTATCAATTATGTCCTCTTGAACTTGAAGTGTGCCCTAACTTTATTGTATGTGATGAAAACTCGACTTTCATATTAAAGATGGTATGGTACTATGTCGTGTAAACTGAGAATTTTTACTCCCATAATCTAAAAATTGTAAATGAAAGGCTAATTAGCAGTTCTTATTATTATCTCGGACAAATCTACAATTAAATAAATTCGTTGGAAAGCTCAACTATCTTTTAAAATTAAATAAAAATATCAATAATCAAAGAAAAAATAGAGTTTGCTTCCTACTTTTTTCGTATGCTAACCTTTTTTGGCCCGGACGCCAATATGAGAATAAAAGGTGTTTGTTTCGTACTTTTTATGGTTGTCCTTCTTATTTGTCAATTTATATATAATTGTAATTTTGCATTATTAATTTATTACTAGAACTTAAAAAAACGTTAGACATGAGTCGATAAGAGTGTGATCCAGAGGACATTAGAGATATTTGTAGTGTTGATATGAGCAGTAGTAGGCCAGAGTATGCAAAACATTAGTTGTTAAAGGGTCCCAAAGCATGAGATACCATCCTCTTTACATTAACACCTCCACACCACATATCTATCACTTCGTTTTCCATTTCTTTTCTGTTCCTTTTTCGCTTTTGAAATACCAAATATTCATTCAATATTAATCCTGGAGTAGTTCATGATATACGATTGCGATAGCTAAGAATGAAATTAATGTAAACATTCACACAATATTATTGGATATGATACAGAAATTAAACATGTACTTCACATATTTAACCAGTGTTTTAAAAGTTGATAGGCGCTAATCGTCCCAGCTAAAGGGCTTCCAGATCTAAGTGGAGACTAGTCGGAACTTGGAATCTAGGCAAATATTTTTTTATTTGTAAGTTTATAATTATAGTTCCTCGTAATGTTTAAAAATATATATAAAGTTAATGGTAGATATTTGGTGGTGCATTCATTTTAAGATGAAAGGTTGTGATTTGTTGAGCTTTGGAATTATAAAAATTATTCTTTTACTCATTGAGTCATTCTCTCTCTTACTGCACTCTGATTTTACTGCATAGAATCTCAATCATCCATTCATTGATAAATTACAAATTACAATCTTTTTTTTATTATGGTTATATGATATGATTTGAACATATTAAAGCCTTATGTGTGCATGTATACAACTTTCTTTTCCAACTTTGCATGATTATCACGCGTCACTCAATATTGTGGTTGTCATTAGGGAACAAGTCCTTTAATACATGTCAACTTCCCCCATGACATTGTTTATATTTCAGCCTTTAATTTGATATTATGAGTAATCTATTGATAATACGTGGAAACCATTGAAAGTTATAGACTAGGGGAAGCCCACTATCCCTTTACCTTTGAAAGAAATGTCCTTTTTGATGATTGAATTTGATGTGGAATTCCTAGTATTTTTTAGTACATGCTTGTCTCTGTTGAATAAAGCAAATTTAACACTAATTAAAGTCAAGCTAAACCACTTCAAAAAAGGGCCTTTCGTTATTTAAAAGGGTAAATAAAAGAAATGTCCTAAAAAAAACCCCTCATTTTAAACCATGTCCTACTCCAATTCAAAAATGTCCTACTCCAATTAAACAATGTCCTACAGCTAAAACTAAAGAAAAAAAAAGCGTGATTTTCAGAGAAGCACATCGCCGTTCATGCCGCCTGGAATTTCGCCGCGTCATTGTCCCGCCGTTCGCCGCCGATGTCCCGCCCAGATCTCGCCGGGAAAACGCCGAGCCGCGCCGCCGTCCAGATCTGGTTCGCGCCGTTCGAAGGCCATATCTCGCCGGGAAAAACGCCGAGCCCCGCCAATCTCTGCCGTTCGAAGCCAAGATCTCGCCGGGTAAACGTCGAGCCCCGCCGTCGTCCAGATCTGGTTCGTCCTTCGCCGTTCGACGCCCATATCACGACGGAAACATGCCACCGATCCGCAACCCCGCCGTCGAAGCTCGCCGTTTTCCCACCCCTGAAGCCCCCCGCCGAAGCCACGCCGCCGCCAGAGCCCCCGCCGGTATACCGCCGCCGTCCTCTCAAAACATTGTCAACAGATACTAAAAAGCTAAAAAGGAAGATATTGAAAATAAAATAAGTTTAGTATACCCTTATGTGCCCTCACCTTATTAGTATACCTTTTGAATTAGTATAGTTCTTATATGTGCTCTCAAACATAATCTCAAAAAGAGAGAACATGAAATATTGGAAAATGAAGTATACTATTTAAAGTTAAAATGATATTGGGAAAGTTTCCCTTTCTAAATATATCAATTTAAAATTAGAAAGTATACCCATAAGTAAGTATACTAATTTAAATCAGTAAAAGAAAAGTATATTAATTTAAATAAAACAAAACTAACCATGGTATATTAAAAATATACTATTATACTGTTGGTCTATTAAGGTATACTAATCATGGTATACTAAAAAGTTAAAAAATCAGTATATCCGAAAAGTAAAAAGATATACTAATTTTGTTCTGTGATTTTCATTTTGGTATATTTTGAAAAAAAAATTTATCAAAAAAATATCAATATGGATCTTGTTTTAAAGACAAAAATGTAACGAATAAATTACTCTAAAGATCGTCTCGAAAAAATTAACGATTTAAAAGATATGATCATTTGAAATTTTAGAATCCAAAATTAATTAGGAGGAAGGTAACAAAAGAACTTAGACATTTTAATAAAAAATTTATATAATTAAATATGACTAAATATCACTTAATTTTCAGGACATCCAACTATAATTTCCTTACTTAAAATGGTATGAGCTTTCTAAGTGAAATTTTTATAATTGGGCTTTAAATATTATACAGCAAAAGCTCTAATCTTATGTGAATGTTTTAGAAAAAAGGATAACACGCTTTTTAGCTGTACAATTTACATTTCAATATTACTCGATGGGCCTAAACTATTAGGTTTTTGTATGCATATGATTGGTTAACAAATTACGGCTACATGAAAAGAACTTACATTTAATCCAATCCTAGCTTCGTAAGCACAATTGTGAAAATTGAAGTAGGTATTCCATCAGGATTGCCCCTGAATTATATGTAAGAAATCCTAATAGTTCTCGACAAATTGAGCCCAGACATTCAAATATTTGAAGACGCGACTCTCCGGGTATGTCTCCTGTGTTATCTATATGTTAGGCGTTTCCGGTTTATTAAGAATAAGTCCAACAGTTTTCCCAATTTTTCACAAACACTGTTTTATATTATTTATAATATTTTTGTTCTATTTTTTTATTTTATTTTTTCATTCTCTAAAATAAAATATTAATGTTTTTTATTCAAAAAAATATTTTATTATTATTATTATAAAATATTTCTTTTACTTTACGCATAAAAAATAACAAAATAATCAATAAAATAATATATATAAAGGATATTATATGGAAATCATTAAATTTGACTAAATTTCTATATAGTCCCCTAAAATGTTAAATTCTCTATTATAAATTTGAATTTGCTTTAAGTTTGAATAAATAAAAAATTGTTAAGAAAAAAAAATCAACCATAGTTAAGTTGGAGTTGCCAAATTTTGTCATCTATTGTTTTAATAGACAAATATTATATCAAGGATAACACTAAATTCATCAAATATTATCTTATCTCTTTTTTTGAATAGCTGTTATCCTTGATATTATTTGTAATTATCTGTAGAGTAAAACTCTCATCTGTTGCAACTAATTATATCTATATATTCATACTCTGTATCAATGAGAATTAACGCTTTCACAAAGCTTCTATATGGTACCAGAGCAGTAATTTCTTTTTTTACTTGATCCTTCCTCTATCGTGCCGACTATCACCAATCATGGCCTCCACAACACCTCCTTCAAGTGTCATCACCACAGACACGCCTATTGTTCAACTCCATACCAAAACTCATTTTCCCATCAAATTAAACACCACTAATTTTGCAATCTGGCAGCGTCAAGTTCAATCCACTCTAATTAGACTTGATCTCCTTAGTTACATTGATGGGAGTCTCGTTTCTCCATCATACAAACAAAGTGATGGTGCCCTCAATCCATGCTACTCTATTTGGTACAGACAAGACTAATCTATCATCGGAGCACTTCTTGGCAGTTGCTCTGACACTATTCAGCCCCTTATTTCCAACACGTGCACTGCTCGTGAAGCTTGGCTCAATTTGCACTCTCTAGTTTTGCAAGTGCAAGTCGTGGTCGTATTCTTAGTCTCAAATCCAAACTTAGGAAAAATCCCCGAGGAAATCGTTCAATCAATGATTATCTTCATGAAATGCTCAGTATTGCCAATGAATTGGCCTTGATTCAAAATCCTATCTCTGAAGAGGATTTAGTTATTCATGTTCTTAATCAGGTTGGGGAAGCATATGATCCCTATACTTCCGCTGCTCGGTTTCGTGAACATACTATCTCATTCTCTGAACTTGGTGATGTCTTGCGTGATATTGAGGAAAAATTAAAAACTACAGATGCTGCTACTCAATCGATTGTTGCTACTGCAAATGCTGCCCAGCGTGCTCATCTTCCCAGGAACAATCGTCGTGATGGTCAACATATGCATAATGGTGGTCGTCGAATCTTCAATACTGTTGGTCGCTCCTCTCGTGATGGTGGGTGCCAATTTTGCTCAATTCCAGGTCATGATATCAAAGTTTGTCGCAAGCTCGGCCGTCTTCTTCGAGAAAATGGCATGACACTTCTTGTTTCTGGTCAAAATGGACCTCTTGTCCATCATACATCTGGGGTAACTACCTCTACTCCTAACCGGTGGATGTTTGACAGTGAGGCGAGTCACCACACATCTACCACGCCTCATACTTTGCAATCATTTTCTAATTACGGTGGTCCTGATGAGATTCATTTGGGCAATGGTAAGGGTTTAAAGATTTCTCATATTGGTCATACTTCTTTACCTACTTCATCTCGTTCCCTTTCCCTAAATAATGTTTTGTGTGTTCCTCAATTGAATACCAATCTTGTCTCTGTTTCTCAATTATGTCAAACTAATCGAGTTTCTGTTGAATTTTTCCCTCGTCTTTTTCTGTAAAGGATCTGACAACGGGGGCACTTCTACTTAAGGGTAACACTCACAATGGCGTCTACTATGCTGTTCCTATTCGTCCACCTCAAGTCAAACAGTTGTCTGTCTCTACCATGCATCACAGTTTTGGTCACCCATCCAATAAAACTCTCTTTCGTATTTTACAACAATGTAATAAAAAAGTGGCTTTTCGATCTCTTCAAGATTATCATTGTACTTCTTGTTCGATTAATAAAATTCATAAACTTCCTTTTCATGAAAATTCTCTAGTTAGTCAGTATCCATTACAATTACTTTACTCTGATGTTTGGTCGTGTACTGATATCTCAACTGATGGGTACTTATACTATGTTATTTTTGTTGACCATTTTACTAAATACATCTGGTTGTATCCCATGAAACAGAAAAGTGAAGTCTACACTATTTTTGTTCACTATAAAATCATGGTTGAAAAATACTTTAATCGGAAAATCATTTCTATTTTTTCTGACAATGGTGGTGAATTTATAAAATTGCGTCCTTTTCTTGCTCAACATGATATATCCCATATCACATCTCCTCCTCATACTCCTGAACATAATGGCTCAGCAGAACGACGTCATCGTCATGTGCTTGAGACTGGTTTATCTTTGCTTCACCATGCCTCGATGCCCATTAGTTGCTGGTCTTATGCGTTCCAGACAGCTGTATACCTTATAAATCGAATGCCCACTCTTGTGCTTCATTTCAGATGTCCCTATTCTGCTTTGTTTAACACCACACCTTACTATCTCAAACTTCAACCTTTTGGTTGCCTATGTTTTTCTTTGCTCCAACCGTACAACTCAACAAAACTCCAGTCCAAATCTATTTCGTGTGTCTTTGTCGGTTATTCTATGTCTCAATCTGCTTACAAATGTCTAGACATTTCCACTCAACGTCTTTATCTGTCTCATCATGTCAAATTTGTGCCTATTATTTTCCCATTTCTCACTCTATCTACTTCCTCATATGCATCACCACCACCCAAACCTATTTGTCGTAACCCCCCCTCATCCATTTCATTTTCTTTATCTCAGCCACTACCTACTATTTCAGCTCCTCCACCATCTGATAGTAGTGACAGCTCCCTAGTTGCGCCATCTTCTCCAACTCCATTTCCTTTATCCTCACCTGACTCTATTGTCAATTCTTCACCAATAGCTAACCATCCCATCTCTAGACCTACCCGTATTCGTCGTCCAAATCCGTGTATTTTTAATAATGATTTTGTCACTCCAACTGGTGTCATCAATGTTACCACCAATCATCCTCTTCCTCCATCTCTTGAACCTAAAACCATTGCTCAAGCTCTCAAGGATCCTCGTTGGCGGAAAGCTATGGATGAGGAGTATCAAGCTCTTATTCAAAAAGGCACCTGGCAACTTGTTCCCCGAGGTGACCACCACCCAATTGGGTGCAAATGGATTTTTCGGGTAAAACGACAGACAGATGGGACTGTTGACAGATTTAAGGCTCGATTGGTTGCAAAGGGTTTTCTTCAACAAGCCGGTCGTGACTATTTTGATACTTTTAGTCCAGTCATGAAACCAGTTACTATTTGGGTGGTTCTTACTCTTACTTTGCCTAACCATTGGCCTTTGCGCCAACTTGATATAAAGAATGCTTTTCTAAATGGCAGGTTATCTGAAGAGGTTTTTATGGACCAACCACCTGGTTATGCTGATTCAAAGTTCCCTGGTTATATTTGTCGCCTAACAAAAGCCCTCTATGGTCTCAAGCAGGCTCCTCGGGCGTGGTATGAATCTTTGTCTCAATTCTTGCAAGTCTCTGGTTTTAAAAAGTCACGAGCGGACCCTTCCCTATTCATTTATGCCAATGCTGGAACAATTGCCTACTTTCTTGTTTATGTTGATGATATAATACTCACAGGCAATTTTGATAAGTTCTTGACTGCCTTTGTATCTCGCTTGTCTCAAAAATTTTCCTTAACGGATCTTTGTCCTCTTAGTCATTTTTTGGGAGTGGAGGTTATTTCTACGTCTACCGGATTGTTTTTGTCACGGGCACAATACATAACATCTATCCTTGAAAGTACTGATTTGGCTAATGCCAAGGAGACTCCTACGCCAATGGCTACCAAACCACTTTCCTTGCCTACTCGTGCATCAGACCTTTTAGAGGACTCCGCTCTATATCGTCGAGTGATTGGTCATCTTCAGTACTTGTCTCTCACTCGACCCGATGTTTCATTCACTGTGAATCGGCTCTCTCAGCATATGCATGCTCCAACTCAGGCTCATTGCTTTCTCTCAAAAGAATTCTAAGGTATCTGAAAACCACATTATTCCATGGGCTGCATCTGTCTCGTGATAATCCACTGCAACTGACGGCATTCTCCGATGCTGATTGGGGTGGTTCTATGGATTGTGGTCGCTCTACCACAACCTATTCTTTATACCTTGGTTCCAATATTATATCATGGAAGTCAACTCATTAGAAAACTGTCTCGCGCTCATCAACTGAAGCGGAGTATCGTGCATTAGCGCATGCTGTGGCTGAACTTTTATGGGTCCAAAATCTGCTAGTTGAACTCCACAGCCATTCCTCTTCTGTTCCACGTTTGTTTTGTGATAATCAAAGTGCCTTATATGTCTGCAAAAACCCCGTATTTCACCCCCGTATAAAGCATTTGGCGTTAGACTATTTTTTTGTTCGTGATCTAGTTGCAGCAGCCAAATTAACTGTTCATTATGTCTCTTCCATTGAACAACCTGCTGATATCTTAACCAAACCTCTGGATCGTGCTTTGTTTCAGAAACTACGAACCAAGATTGGCGTCTCTGACGGATCCTCCATCTTGCGGGAGCGTATCAAGGATAACACTAAATCCATCTGATATTATCTTATCTCTTTATTTGAATAGTTGTTATCCTTGATATTATTTGTAATTATCTGTAGAGTAAAACTCTCATCTGTTACAACTACTTGTATCTATATATTCATACTCTGTATCAATGAGAATTAACGCTTTCACAAAGCTTCTATATATTATGCGTACTTTAGTAAAAATGTGGGTGAGAATGCAGTTAATTTCCTCTGTTGTAGAAGAACAACAACGCCAGCCGATAAATGAATCAGCATATTTGCATAACTAAGAAAAAAAAACCTCTGATGCCTGAATATTATATTGGTAGGAATTTTCATAAATAAATAGAATATGTTTGCTATTCATTCAATATTGATATCATGTAAAATATTAAATGTTTATAACTAGAACTGATCTATAATAGAAATACGCGTAACTTGAATTTAGGTTTTTATTTTTTTCCGGACCTACACGTGGTTAAACGTTAAAATTATTTAAAACTTAACTTTATCATATAATATTCTAGCTATCTTTTTTCTTACAATTTTTATATACTTCTTCTGATTTCTTTTCAAAAAAGAGTTATAATTTTCATATACTTCCATTTCCATCATATAAACTCAAAAAAAATGACAACCATCAATGTCTCATTGGTCACGCTAGGAGAAGAATGAGGCCAGCCCATTTACGGGATTCGATGTCCGGTGCCTTCACAAGTGAGCCACAAACACTGCCCCTAAATGTTTTACCAAACTTCTAAAACTTTTTGTCACACCTTGAAGGAAAAATGCCACTCTACCATATCAATTACAAGTTGATATAGAGGGATGATGTATCTGATTCTTTTAAGCATCTCTTTGAGTTTATTTGTTCAATCCGTTTGAAGTACTCGACCAGATAAATCAGCCGGTGTATCAAATAACATGGTGGAAAAAACATGTCATCTTATAATCTATTTAGCTCCATTCTAAAGGCTAAATACATCAGTTGGTGTCCTAACTAGCCGTTGCACCTCCTCTTTAGAAGCAACCTTGGGGGCTTGTAGCTCTTGGACTATCGCATGCCAACTTTTTATTGGTTTGAGTTTTTGAAAGTTCGAGAGATATATAAGATTATTTTAAAAGTACAAAGACCTATAGAGATCATCTTTTAAATATTTAAAGTAGACCTGTTCAAGTTGTTTAAGGTTCGATTAACCCGTCCAGATCCAATGTCAATGGGTCTGATTTGGGCAAAGATATATTGATATAAAACCGGTGGTCCGGTCCAAGCCCGTCAAAACCCGAACACATAATGGATTGGGTTTGATTTTGATATTAAAACTCAAGCCCCGTCTTAAAAATATATTTTTAATTTAAAAATATATGTTTATATAATAGTATTCGTTAAAAAAATGTCTGAGAATAATTTTTTAAAAAACTATAGTTGTTAATGGTGGGTTGGGTTGGATTTGGGGTTCGAGTTTTGAATTTAGACCCGACCCAACCAGATCCAAGTAGATTATTCATGTGAACTGGACCGGTTTTGGACACGACATCTTTAGTATTGGCCCGATCAAGCCGGCTCTAGCTAGCTCAATAAACACCTTTAGTTTAAAAAGTTACATATCATTTTTAAAAATTAAATTACCTATGAAATTATTTGAAAGTCATGGATAACAATGAATTTTGAAATTTATCTTGTCTCCATCGTAAATTTACATCCCATATCATTTCAGCCATTCAATTCTAGAGTCAATTAGTTCTTCCTTTTCACCGGAACTGGTAGTATCAAACGAAATTGGTCACCCCATATTTCAGAAAATTTAAAAAAAAAAATCAACTTCAAGTTCATCACCTCAACAACCCTAACCTTTTCTTTTTTAACTCAAAATCCATTCAATATTCTCCCAAGACCCAGTGAGTCTTGCCAAATGGGCAAATCGAAGAGATGTTTCATCAGCATTGATTAACAAACATTAATTAATTTGATAATCAAAGAAAAAAACAAACGAACATGAACTATTAAGCTCATAGTTCAGAAATAGAAACGCGAGTAAAGACAAGAGTAGAGCGTGGTCGTGTCACCAAACCAGGCTCTATATACGCACTCTTTCACTTTTCCAAACTCAGTAAGAGTCTCTTTGGGATTGCTTTTCAAGAGTGTTTTCCCTGAAAGCTCCAATATAAAACTTTTTCTAAAAACAGTAGATTATAATTTTGGAAAAATTATTTTGATAGTTCTCAACTTTTTAATATTAAGAAACAAAATGTACTGTCAAAATAAAAAAAAAATGATATTGTATGAAGAGTTTACGATACCAACTTTTAAGGACAGCAGCTCTATGATGGGGAGATCTCCAAACCGCCTCAACCACAACCGCCTGGACTGCACCCACCTAAGATGCAACCTTCTGAATCGCTCCATTCTCAGTCAAATCCGCCTGAAATGACTTGACACCTCAATGGTGAGCTGCCTCAAACGCATCCAGCTGAATAGCGACCTTCTCAAGTGAAGAGGCCTCAACTTCAACATCACCACCTCAATAGCTCACATCTCTCAAAAAGTCCAACGGACCGGTCCACCTGACACGTCTGACAAGTCAGTCCTAGGATTGCGACTTATCAACGGGTTGTTGACCCAATAATGCAGATGGGGGACCGAGATCCCATGTAATCTTGGTGATGTTGATATTTTGTACTATTAGGTGCCAAGTGACACTATCTTATTAGCTATGTATTTTGCTATTTGGGTATAAACACCCCTTATGTTCCTTTGGATTGCAACTTTTCATAAATCAAATATTCAAACTTTGAAAATTTCTCTCTATTTCGGGTTCCAACTCTTCAAGTTTAGCTTAAGAATCCCTTTAAGAAAACTTCATTTTTCGTCGAGTTCTAGCTCGAGAACTCTCTCTTTGTTGGTTTAGGGTTAAAACCTTCATTTCAGCCTTCTCAATCCTTATCACAGAGGCTGTGTCTTTCCAACTGTTGACACACGAGCAAATGCAAATATACATATCAAGGATATTCTTACTTATCTATATAGCCAACGAATCTGGAGAATTTACTCACATAGCTACATTTGCTCAGCGGTCAGAGAATAACATACCACACACATTTGTCTCCGCAGTACTAATTTTCTATGGCTAGGAAAATGGAAGAAAAATGCAAGAAATTGGTAATTCAACATAGTTCGTCATCACGTAACCGTTTGCAATTCTACAACAAATCTTATGCTGAAGATATCAAGTATCACACAGAAGCTGAACAATAAAATCAAACATTCCAATAGAAATAGGCCATCATAAATCGTAAGAAACCATAACCGAGTCCAGCATTGTAGAAATCCAAGAAGTTAGGGAAATGTAAAATTAATCAGAAACTTACACAAACACAAATCAGATGCATTAAGCTCCAGATCACATTAAAAAGAGTAAAACAGCCAATAATGAATAATGCAGGAAGCAAAAAAATGTCATAATAGATAAAAGTTATAAACTCTTGATTTCCATTGCCCATACCATAACAAAGAAACTGCAAATAATCGGCAACAAAACCTATAACAATCATCCGCCAACTATGTCTCGCAATAATACACTCAAACACATAATTGAAAAGGTCGCCTGTCCATACAGTCTCCGCAGCTAAAAAAACAGAACAAATGAACACGTAAAAACAGAAAAAGTATATGTATATACACAAACAAAAGCTGAAGAAAAAAAGAAAAGAAATAAGCTAAATAGCGTAAACGAGATGCGATCTGTGATCGGAAAATGGAACAGATTAGCCATATGTTGAGGAAGAAGTGAATAGAGTGATCGGCGAACGCACCTGTGGGAGAGAGATCGGCAAGGCGGTAGATGAAATCTCCGGCGATCGGAAAAGTTAGAAGATAAAGAGTGTTTGAAAGGACTGAAATGGAAGGGAAGAGAAAGAGAAATGGTGAAAGTTGATCGGAGTGGAAGAAGAAAAATCAATACAAGGACAAAATGAAAAAGAAAAGAGAGTTTCGAGGAGCGAATTGTAGAAGAAGAAAAACATACGTTTCTAGTTAGTATTTTAAGGCAATTAAAAGGAACCTTCTATGTAGAAAAAATGGCAATATTATTTAAAGGGCAATACAAAATATACGTAGATCTTTTTAAGAAAAAAAAATTTGTAATTGTGAAGTTAGAGTGGATTCGATCTTAATTAATTATTAAGTCAATACCAAAAAAGATGATGATGTTTCTCGTATTTGCCTAACTTTAGAAATTGTGGTTTTGGTTGGATGCATTTAAATGTTTTCCCCATGAAACTTATTTCGAAGACATGAAAACGTATAGTCATTGAGGATTAAAGCCCTAAAAAATGTTATTTTAAAAAATATTGACATAAATGGTGTTGGTTAAAAAGTATTAATCTCGGTGGGATGGTTTTAACCAGGGCAAAACCGGTATATCGACATACCGGTTTCATTTTGTTACAAAACCGATATGTTGACATACCAGTTTTGATCGATTTTGACCATTGCTAACATCAGCATGATGCAAAATTGGTATGTCAACATACCGATTTTGTAACCAAATGAAACTGGTATGTCGATATACCAGTTTTGCCCTGGTTGAAACCATCCCACTGAGATTAATATTTTTTAACTCAACCTTATTACGTCCTTATTTGAGAAAAGTGCATTTTTAAGGGCTTTAATCTTAGTCATTGATGTTTATAATAAATGACCAATTGATTTAACTCATCCGGGAGCTTTAAGCTATGTATAATGCATTTATGTTATCTCCTGTATGGAAATTGTCATACTATCTAGGTCAAATGTATAAAGAGGTCCCTCAAGTTAACAAAAAAAAAGTCAGTTGTCATCCTAAACTTTAGTGTTGCACACATAACTCTCCTAAATTGACAAAAAATGTGTAACTTAACTCCCTCGAACATACTTTCCCAATCTCACTCCGGAGAATGAGTTACATTCGCATCTACGTGTCATTTTGTAAAAAAAGTCAAACCAATCAGTGTGCGACACGTGGTGAAGCACAAAAATTCACCAGATTTTTTTGCCGGCCAGTCGACTGAGTAAGACGAACGGTGGCCAAAGGTCACCGGAGGTGGCCGCCAGTCGCCGGAGTACTCACTCTCTTGAAAAGTTAACTATGTGACAGATAAGATGCCACATCAGTTTCAGGGAGTAAAGTTATAGCTTTTTGCGAACTTGAAGAGCTATGTATCCAACCACAAACTTTGTGGTGGCAACTGACCTTTTTTTTTACTAACTTGAGGGACCTCCTAATGCATGTGGCCTACCATCTGTAATTCTTTATATGTCAAATACATCGGAGGCTGCTCGAACTTATACCAAAATGCTCTGTTGCCTCCCTTAACTTTCAAAAGTATCTCTTGTCCCCTGTAACTTGTAGAATTGTATCAGTTTGCCTTCTCAACTTGTAAAATGTGTATCAAGTTGCCACATAATTAACACATGTAACCTTCTAATTGGGTTGACTTTCAAAATATGTCATTTTTTCTTTCCATCTAGTTTTTTGACACGTGTCATTTTAGAGGTGAACTGGTGCCTTTTTCACAAGTTGAGGGGGAAAAGCGATACAATCTTCCAACTTGAGGGGATAAAGTGATATAATTTTACAAGTGGAAGGGAGTAAAGAGATACTTTCGAAAGTTCAGTGAAGCAATAGGACATTTCGGACAAGTTCGAGCGGTCACTGATACATTTACTCATCCTTTATACCATATGTACCATCTATAATCCTGCATACCGTATGTTATCACTTCTCACATTCCCATCGGTGACATAAAGTAGTCTATATTTGCTTTAGACTAGGTATAATGCCTTTATACCATATTTTTTTTCACTCTTTCTACATTCTATTAAGTGGTATACAACTTCTTATAACTAGTATACACCATTTTATACCAGGTATAAAAGTTTGTAAACCTTTTCTTTACTATCTCACACTCCAATCAGTGGCATTTGACATACAACTCTATAGGGAAAAATGTGGTGAATGGTAAAAATAAAAAGGTTAGCCCAAAAGTATAATTACCCTTTTAATTAATCGTTGAATTAGTATTTTGACTTAATGTATTCGGATCCCCCTGAACTTGCCGGCTCCTCTGAACTTTTAAAAGTTTCTCTCGCCCCTTTGAACTTTCTAAAAGTTTCTCTCGCCCCCTTCAAAAACTTTCAAAAGTTTCTCTCACCCCCTTAGGTGCCACGTGTCGACATTTTAATTGGATGACATGTTTGAAAAATCAAACCAATCAGACGTCGACACGTGGAACCTCAAGGGGTGAGAGAAACTTTTGAAAGTTTTTGAAGGGGGTGAAAGAAACTTTTAGAAAGTTCAGGATGGCGAGAGAAACTTTCAAAAGTTTAGGGGGGCCGGAAAAAAAAGAACAAGTTCAGGGGAGTCCGGATGTATTTAGACTTTTTTTATCAACCGCTGTTAGAACACCACAATATTAATATATAGATGTCTCTATTGTTCTGTACTTTACAGCAACTGCATTTGTTGCATTGAACTATTGATCATGTCCTTTTACAATTTGATTGGTATCAAGACTTTAGACTTGAATTGGTTTTGCTTATGTATGTATGTACAAAATCTCCCAAAATCTGTACAATTGTAGCTCAAGATTCAGCAAACACTTTTCCAGTCTTGTATAGCTTCATAAAGGGCATGATTAGGAACAAGATCGCAGTGTTCGAGCTTCAAATTTGTCATCGGCGATGTGTTTTTCCCACTTTTCAGCCATCCTTTGATCGCGTTTGCATCATATGTGAAACCATCGGCCGCAATGTACGGATCCTTCATCACTTCCTGTGAATCCAAAAACAATAAGTATGGTCATAAGAAACAGAGACATTACACAAGTTTAATGTATTTATAGCAACCTGAATTTGTCCTAAAAAACTTACTGCCCCTAAACTTTAAGCTATGTGCTCACTTAGAAAGTTCAAGTGGCAATAGCTTTTTCGGTACAACTTTTGGTGCCTAATGATTTGATGGATGTTTTGGAAATAATTTAACTGAATATATACTTTACCTCCTAAGTCGGCACTAAGAGTCTACTGGCCCGGACTTTTGAATGTTTCTCTCAGCACCTTAAAGTTAGCTTTTCTGTAGATCACAACCCCTTAATGCCACGTGCCAAAAGAAGAGAGAGAATGGCATCTTTAAAAATCAAACTAACCAGAAACTGACTTGTGGCATTCAGGACGAGAGCACAAAAAAACCAATTTTCGGGGACTAAGAGAAACTTTTGAAAGTTCGGGACAGTAGGCAATCTATGACAAATTTAGGAGAAAGAATGCATTTGGCCAAATAATTTAACCTGGAAAATGGGGCACACAAAATGGGATGGAATCTTGTGTAGCTCTTTGGAAACAAAGCAGGATTCTGAATCAACACACAAATCCCTTAATGGCTCGAGGACGCTCCAGATACCCGAAACAAGGTCAGGCCTTTGCAGTGGATCACTTTCGCAGCACCTTAACGCTAATTTTGCAAGCACTTCAGCCTGCTCAACTAGCCATTTCCCAGCAGAGAAATCCAGCAATTCCTGCAAATTGTTGTTTCCTAATGCACTTTTCACAATTTCCACCAATCCCGAAACTTGCCTTGCAGTCAATAACTGTAAAATTATCATCCCGAATGAGTAAATATCGGACTGTGGGGTTAGTTTTCCTGTCTTGATTTCCGGGACTTTTCGCCATTTGGGACTAAATTGGAGATGCCGAAATCACTGAGTTTGCTAGCATAGTTGGCATCCAAGAGGACTTTGGATGGTTTTAAATTACTGTGTATCATACGAGGGCTGTTCGAGTGAAGGATTATAAGAGCAGAGCATATTTCTGAAGCGATTCGAATTCGGGTTTGCCATGAAAGTGGATGTTTCTTGTTTTTGCAGGCAAGGCGATCTTCAAGGCTTCCATTTTGGACATACTCATAGACAAGAGACCGTGACTCAGGGAAAATTCCAATTAATGTCACCAAGTCTGGATGTCTCACCCTGCTCAATACCTCTACCTGAAATTCAAGCCACAAAATCAATATTCACTACAGATAGCACATAATTTTCACAGTTCAACAACTTTCACCCTAAGCTAAAGCTAAAATAATGCATAAAATTCTTTAAAGTTAAACAATAAACTAACGACTTTATAGTACTTCTACTAGTCTACAACCACCTGTTCTGCGAGTATTTATTCCAGCTTGGAGAATCAACAGGTCATTTGTTTGATTTACAGATTTCCTTGTTGTTGCGCATAAATAGATGCAGCTATTCCAGTAAATGAACGAGATGAAATTCAATAAAATTGAATTAGTTTTCACTCAATCACACTCATAAATGTAGGAAACAAGAAACAGAGGCATATGGAATGCCGATGCAACACTTCAAAAGCACAATCTTTTTCCCAAAACATTTACACATTATTCCTAACTTTTATGTGAGCTCCTTGATGATTCTTTCCATCAAGATCTCATATTCTTTCTTTTTTCAGTCATGAATTAGCTCTTTCGACAACCACTTGGAATTCAAGAAGAGCTATAACATCCTTAAAAAGTATTATAAAGAAGGGATTTACCTCTTTTCGAAAATGAATTTGGCTTTGAGAGTTGTAAGAGGGTAACATTTTAATTGCGACATGTACATGTCTAAGGATCCCTTTGTAGACACTTCCATATCTTCCTTCCCCAATCTTCCAAGCCGGGTCAAATTCATGAGTTGCCTGATTGATCTCCATGAAAGAAAACTCGAGGATTTCAGACCCGAAAACTCCCTCAACTTTCATCTTTTCCAATCTCCTCAACCTCTTTGCTTCTGTTATTGCATTTTCATATTCGGTCCGTGCTTCATCTCTTTTGGATTTGAAGCTTATCAACAGCTCTACAGCAGAAATGATTTTGTCCTCCAAATCTTTTACAGTGGAATCGGATTCTGTAAGTTGGCTCCCAAGTACCGATATTTGTTGCTGAACCATATCCAGTTCTTTAGTTAATTCATCAAGTTGATTCCTTGTCAATTCTACGTCTTGCTTTTTTCTAGCCAATTCTTCCTCCACCTCTTTTCTTAGGCTCATCTCCTTAAAGCACAAGTTTTTTAATGCCTTTGCCTTGCATTTGGCCTCCATATCATCATCTTCAAAATGTTTCTTGAAGTCGGTGATATTGACAATTTTTCTTTCTAGTTGATCAGTAGTTCTTTCAATTGTTTGCTCTTGATTAATCTCTTCCTGTAAAAGACACGCCATTAGTCTCATGGTTCAGTTTAATTTAAGGCAAAACGAGCAAGTTCTTGCAAACCTCTTCTATCATTTGGCTAAAGTTCACCGAACATTGAACATCCAAACTTCTTGATATATCTTCTAAGTCATCAGTATAAGCTGTAAATACATATTGCAATTCTTTGATATTACAATTATTTGGCAGTCCACAATACAAAAACAAGAAACAAACAGAGTTTAAACATGAAAGCAATCATTGTGGCAGTTAGACGCCTACCTAGCGAAATATGGGTTTCTGTAAAAGATTCCAGTCTCGGGTCTCCTGATTTCTGGGTTTCTAAATCTGAATTATGCTGCAGCAACGGAAGATCAATCTCGTTTTCAGATCTGTCAATTCTACTTTCCCTGTTTTTGTTTGTTCTTTGTATGAGAAACCATGACAGTTTTATTGAATAAATGGATTGAAATTTGAACAACGGACAAATCAAAACATCAAAGCAACTCATATCCATATCTTTCTTTTAGGAATTTTTTGTAATATGACTGAGCCATGAGCATTACAGTTCATTTTCATCTAATGTTCAAATGGAAGCCAAAATTGCAAGGTTAGTATTACTCATGTTTCATATTGACTAATAGATTTTGTGCACAAGAAAATGCAAAATTTCAAATAATATATTGAAAAACTAACACCAAATAGAAGAAACTTTTAAATGCCATGTACCTTGTATAGATGAGACAACCCTTGCAAGAAAACCAGATATGACAGGAAATAGGAGCATATTGACACACAAATACAGCTTTCTTGGACTTCAGCCCTGTTAGTTTCCTGCATTAGCAACTAACTCCCAAATAAGATTCTCAATTACCAAAATGGAAAAACAACATATAAAGTCCTCAAAAGACATTTAAGGTTAATAC
Organism: Euphorbia celastroides; assembly: GCA_948291685.1. Classification (NCBI taxonomy): domain Eukaryota; kingdom Viridiplantae; phylum Streptophyta; class Magnoliopsida; order Malpighiales; family Euphorbiaceae; genus Euphorbia; species Euphorbia celastroides. The sequence continues at coordinate 2,036 of CAOJBJ014102849.1, read as the reverse complement.
TTTGAATAGTATTTATCTGCTGCTGCTCCCATTACAAGCCATCTGATCTTGTACTGGGCAATAATCTCAACAATCCCCTTTTCAACACTGTCTAAGCAAACAAAATCACTGAATCAAAATGAACATTGAGCACCGTGATAATTAGATGAATAAGGAACAGAAACTGGAATCAATTTCTTTTCTAGCGAGAGTTCAATTAGTAATTTCATAGTAGCAACAAGAACCCTAAAAAAATGCATACCCCTTGTTGAGCTAGAATGTGATAGTATTGATTCAAAACGTCGAGCCTCTTCATCTTTTGAAGCTCCTGAAATGCCCCAATCATCTCTTGTTTCGGTTTGCCAGCCGAATATTTCTTGTCAACTGTGTAGAACAAAATTTAGTTCATCAATCACACCAAAAAAGCATTAAATTCATTCGATAGTAATTCAATTTCAATATCAGATCATAAGATTTGGAAATCAATGCTATTTTACTTGTCAGTTGTTACAAAACAAAAGCAAACCAACAAAGGCACCAGACAAGCATGAAAGTCAGATAGAAATAAAAACAACAACGCGATTTTCGCTTTCAAACTCCGAAATTCCCCTCACTTTCCTGCATTTTCTCAGCGACCAAACAGGGGAGGGAAAATCGATCAAACAATGCATTGAATTCTTCCAACAATACTTCAATTTGTTCAATATCAAATCATAAGAAAAGGGAATAAATGCTAATTTACTTGTTAGTTGTCACAAAACAAAAGCAAACCAACAGACACCAAACAAGCATGAAAGTCAAACAGCAATAAAAACAAGAACAACAACGCGATTTTCGCTATCAAACTAAAAAATTCCCTTAACTTTCCTGCATTTTCTCGCAACCAAACAGGGGAGGGAAAATCGATCAAACAAGGCATTGAATTCTTCCAATAATACTTTAATTTGTTCAACATCAAATCCTAACAAAAGGAAATAAATGCTAATTTACTTGTTAATTGCCAGAAAACAAAAGCAACCCAACAAACACACCAAACAATCATGATAATTAAATAGTAATAAAAACGAGTCAACAATTCAAACACCGAAATTTTCCTTCTCTTTCCTGCATTTTCTCGGCAACCAAACAGGGGAGCGAAATTCAACCAAGCAACAACAACAACAACAAAATCAATCCACAAATCATCAAAAAAAACAAAAAGCTCACTCAATGGAAAAGCATTGGCTGGCTGGTAAACAAGAAGCAGGCAAATCCTCTTGCCGGAAAAGCTCTGGAGAGCCCAAAACAGCGTCGTTTTGGACTTGTCGACGTTCTTCCCCACCGCAACAAAAATTGTGTTCTCCGCATCAAAATCTGAAACTAGATCAACGCTGCCCATTGTTTAACGGGGGCAAAATCATGGCAGAGAGAGTGGAAAACATTTGAATTATGTAGGGAGGTTACTAGGGAGAATGGATGGCCTACTTTTTGAAAAGGGGAAATGGATAAAGAGGACAAATTTTGGGTGCATTTGAGTGCGTTGTAACTTCTTTGCTACTCAATTGCCGAGTGATTTACAGAATTTGGAATTGAATTTAGAAAGACAAGAAGAAAAGTTCATGGTTGAAAAGGACACGTGGGAGTTTTTATTACAGTAGATGAATAACATGTCAACCGGGTCTGAAATTCCGATGATCCTCACCAATTCTACTGTTACATTGCGGTGATCAGGTTTAGAGCCTCATTATTTTGTAGAGTCGGTTTGAATCTCTAAAACTGCGAACTTTTTCTATTAGACTTGACTTTTATGTCATAAATTATTTTATGTTTGACCAATACAACTATATTTAATTTAGAAAAATTGATATAGTTATATAATTTTTATAAATTATTTGTACAAATGTTATCTAACTATATTATTTGTATTGTGAGTTTTTTTTAAATTAAAATTGCATTACGTACGTTCTACTTTACATTTGCGTTACATATCAGTTACAACGCTGACGAAAATTCAAATATATTTGTTTTACATTTACCTTACATATCATTTACAATACTAACGAAAATTGAGATCATAG
>CAOJBJ014102637.1:0-11559 GCA_948291685.1 Euphorbia celastroides | reverse complement strand
AAATGCAACTGTTGCAATGAGTGCAGCGACCACCGAGCATGACTCAGAGGTTTTTGTTAGCCATTCACTGCCCTGCATTACCAATTCTTTGTGTGTTGCTGTGAATATTTCTTTCGGTGTCTGTCCTTTGTTGTTGTGCTTCACAAAGAAATATCGTGGCATGGAGTTCTTCACAAACTGCACAACAATATTAGGTTCAGTTTGCTGAAACATATGATTCCATTATATGATTAATCTGTTCATAGATTTCTTAGTGTCTAGAATAGCCTATAAAATGTTTTCAAGCTAGTCGAGTTATGAAATGAAAGATAGTACCTTGTACCACTTGATTTCCCATTGCATTTGCAAGGCAGCTCCAGGGATCAGCCTTGGCTTGTAATCACCAAGTCTTGCTGCCAGGTGAAGTGCACTATTACCATATTTGTCCACTTGACGAAACACGCTTTCCTTCAGTACTTCCTTTTTTAGCAATAGCATGTAAACATCAGTTTGTCTGTGCTCAACTGCTAGAAGCACAACATTCTTCTTCTCGGAATCCAGGTCTTGGATAGCCATTGGGACCATTTCTGTCACTCCCATCTTTGCTGCTATCAGTATAGGTGTCTCATTTTTCTTGAATGTGTGAGTCTTTTTCTTCTCAAATGTCAAGAGCACTAGATTTTTCTGGTTGGTGTTGCAGCTGGGTAAGCATCAAGAAACTTGTCCACCATTTCGGTTAATCCAAGCTTGGCTGCAACTAGTGTTGGCTTGTCATGCTTGTCTGATTTATGAGGATTTCAAAGGTGTAACCATGGGTTTTTTCAAATGAATTTACAAATCAAACCTAGTTGTGCCTGTGTGCCTTATAAATAAAAAACTATAGACTACTTAAATTAGGCAATTGAAGGTGTCTAAAACTTACCTTTTCCATGCTTGTTCTTCCCCATTTTATGCTTTTCATAGTTTGTAGTCAAGGACTCATATATGGAATCTCTGTCTTCATTCTTGGTTATTGTATCTACTTCTATTGACGTTGCATCTATGAAAATTTCAGATGGATGACTTTCCCCTTCAGTCTTAGAATTCAGAGGATTTCGACCATGATCTTCATACTTGTAAAATGAAGCTCTTGTGACCAGTTCGCTCATTATTTGAGTAGCCCATACGTGTCGTTCTTTCTTCTGTCTGATGTGCTTAATGTTTGAAATCCCTAGAGATTCAAAATTATCCTTTTTATGTTTCTCCATAAATGTATAGGAGGGGGAACAAAGGTGTAGAATGAAGGACTTACCAAGCCCAAGAACGATTAGTATAAAATCCGCCACAAATTTGAAGAATAGAGCAAATGTTGCATAATTAGGTGGATACCGTTTTTCTTTCCTCTCAATCTTTGTGAAGTTCTTATCTGCATACGAGCAAGAGGTATACATTGGCATCAGAAATGCTCAGGTTTTTTTGTGCCAATTGATCTTAAGAATATTGCTTTGCTTACCGTTAGACAAGCTTAAGCTTTGTTGTGCTTTCTCTTCATCCTTTTCATTCTCTTGATTTCTCCGAAGAAGGAAACGCTTCACATGATGACCTATCCATTTTTTCTCTGTTCTAGCTGAAATAAACAATCAAGTTTAAATACCTTGTTTAGTGCTGGATATAATATTTTTTTTTTCTCTTTTTTTTGTGCAAGATGAAGTATAATGAGCCAGAGTAAGTGATTGACGTACTTATTACTCTAAAGCAAGTTTTGATTGAACAGATGAAGTTTATGCAAGTTTCATAACTCTGCGGATACTTCAGACCTGCATTGACTTCTGAGTCTCTTAGACAAGATTCAATGTCAAATGTTTCCTCTTGAAGTTCACGAACAACTATACCTAAAAGTTTAGAACAATAATACAGTAAGAGGCCACACAGTAGTGTCAGTCAAAACATATTAGGCTCTGCTATTTGCTCAACTTGAGAACTAGAAAGTGGAAATTCTTACAGCTGTAGATGAGACGATCGACTGGTGGAAAATAAGCACCGCTTTTGAATGCATTAGGATTTGAGGCTAGAATATGTAGAGGAGACTGACCATCCTCATTAACAGAGTTTACAAGAATCGGGTAATCATGTATTATCTGTAATGCCAAGCCTTGCAATAGAAACTCAATTGATTTATTGTAATTATTGGAAAAAGACACAGCATTTGCTAGCAAAGAACAGAACTTACTGAAATATTCTCCAGAGATGGCACAGTGGAGAATGGTATCCCCATTAGTTCTTCTGCACAAGGGATAATCGACTTCTGTAAATGCTTGTTTGTAAAGTAAATGCAGGCAAAGGAAAGCCTTTCTCTTGCCATGGAGAGCCGACAGGAAAAGTGGGGTTTCATTTTCATAATTTCGAGCTCTTATTAGGCTTACATCTTTAGTAGCCAGGCAATGGCACATTTGTGCATTACCAAGTGCAGCTGCCAAATGGAGAGGTGTGTTGCCTTTTTCATTCTTTATATGTAGAATTCTTGTTTCATTTTTGCCAATCAATTCAACCAATTTTGATACAACCTCATCTCGTCCATTAGATACTGCTAAGTGCAAAAGCGTGTCATGTGATCTTGGTAAAGTGGCATATCGAATACCTGGGTTCTTCTCATAGGCAGTGACAACTTCATCCCATTTCCCTTTCATTGCACTTTCAAACAATCCATTGTCTGCCATTCAGTTACTTGTTTCCTCTCAGATGAAATATGCAGATTTGTGGGCACAAGCACAAATCAAAAGATGCTTGTTTGTTTTAACCAAGCAAAGGTTAAGTTTGCCATATATTTCTTTTGACAACAGATTAGATTGCAAGCACTCCATATATTAATTAAAATTACTTTGACAAAAGATGGTAAAATGTGCTTCAAGTAAGCATAATGATAATCTTGGATTCTTCCTTTTCTATCCCTCTTAGTTATCTGGCATGGGCAAGGAATAGATGCACCTTAGTTTAAGGTTTCTTTTTAATGTAAACACTAATAACCACTGATACTCCATGGCTGATTATTATGGGAACAGGGAACAACCTTTTTCAGTAAATTTGTGGCTTTGAGTATGACATATCAAAGCTACTATAGTCAAAGACTAGTAGTTAAAGTAACATGAAAGAACATGTGTTTGCTTTTAGTTCACTCAAGAGATAGACTTGTGGAGAGGTACAATCATATGTTTGCTTTCCCTTTACTTTTTTGTGGACATTTGCTTTCATTGATATTTTTTTTTGTGGACGTTTGCTTCCATTGATATTGATAATGTGTTCTTATTGTACTTGTTTGCTGTGAAGAACTTTTCAGTGAAATCTTCAAATTTGCCCTGAAAGAACAAATGCCAGTTTCTTGCCTTGAAAAACAACGGAGTTTCCTGTTTCACAGATCATATTTTCAAGGGTAGAACATGTTTTCCTTTCATCATTCTTGATTTGTTGGGGAGAAGGTTATCTTTAGTGAACTGAAGAAATGGCATGGTATCGGCATTCCACCTTTGGGGCATAACAATTGTCTCTTAAAGGGGATCTTTGATTGTCAAAGAAGCAAAGTATAGTTGTTTTGTCGCTGAAATAAGTAAAACCAGTGAAAAAAAGTTCACATATTGCTACAACCATAGGATTACTAGATTATTATACATTTTCATCCATATTTTTCTTCTGTCAAGTTGCAATTGTTCATCTCAATTTCGAATGTAAGAAACTCACTTCAAGCACATTCTCTAATAATATCGAAAGTACTTTCTCTAATAATATCAAATTGCTTACAATCAACAAAATGAAATGCATTCTCTAAGCTCAAATGGGTTCGCGGAACTTCCATTGGAAAAAAGGTCCATGATAAAAAGGAAGTTGAGAAGTAGCTAAACTCAACACTCTTAATACTTGCTACTACATATATAGGAATGGCTGTGCATTTCATAGTCTCATTTTCAGGAGTATCAACTGCTAATGTTGCAAATGCGAGCATGACTCAGAGGTCTTTGATAGCCACTCGCTTCCAATTATTACATGCTCTTCATGCCTTGTAATGAAAAATTCATCTGGAGTTTCTTCATCTAAGTTTTGAAGAGTTGCGAATTGTGGCTGCATATTGTCCTTCATACACTGTCCACTACTAAAGAAATAGAAAGTTGTTTAGCTTTCTTAATAAGACTTTTCAGTCTCATTTTCTTTGGAGCTTTTTTCGGGGGTCGATATGCAATGTAAGTATCTTGTACCACATATTCGGCTCGCAGATAGGCAGCTCGGCTTATTCACAGCCCTACTCAAGAGACTTCATATTTTAATATTATGAAATTTTCTTTTTTAATATTAAATAAATAAATAGTGTAATTCTATTGATTAAAGTGTAATTAAAGCATAAGCCGGCACGAAATATGATTAGAAAAAGAAAAGTTAGCTGTGAGGTTGAAATACTTTCTGAAATTCATATGTACAGTGTACCTTTAGAGTAAATTATGTATATTCTTGTTTGATTAACAAAGCAAAGGTTTTCAGTAAAAAAAAAACAAGCAAAGGTATATTTCAGATTCTCCCAAACAGAAATTAAACAACTTAGGTTGTTCGCATTTATTGATACAAACATTATATACTTTAATAAAGATATTAAATGTAGTTGAAGAATTAACAAGGTCTAGCTTCGTTAGTAATGCAGGCTGAGTATGTGGGGGAGAATAAGTTTCGAAATCTCTTCTAAGTGGAATATGTTCCTAATTTCTAGTTCATTTTTAACTTTTCGTAGACAGTCCTTGTTTCTTACTAGTAGTGTGGCCAATTTATTTGCAACGGTCTCGAAGATCTGCCAGGTTTTTGTATTCCAATGGGCTAGGAAGCACTGAAGCTCCTCTACCCTAGTGTTTCCACGTCTCCTTCAAAGTTCAGAGGTTGCATTAAATCAGCATCAGCTTGTTTTTATTTGCACAGACTATGATTCGATCCTTCAAAGTTCAAAGGTTGCATGAAAACGGCATCAGTTATAGCCCTAGCACAATGTCTGAATTCACTAGTGTTCTTGTCAACAAAATTTGAGACTCCAATTCCATGTGCAATATTGTTCCTAAATTCGTGTGGGAAGTTACAAGAGCAAACCCGAGTTTGGGTGCTGGGAGAATCGATGCACTTTTGCTAAGTTTATGGAGTCACAAAGAACAATTGAAAGTTGAAGAGAACTATTAGAGTACAGACAGCTAAAGTTGTATTCGACCCTTGGTTATTTTTAATAACAGCATATAGCTCTTAAACTCTTCAGATAACAACATATACCTACACCAAAACGAATCATAAATGTAAACTAAGAAACTCGGAACATGAACCGTAAGCTTACTTATTAATTAAAGTGAAATTGTTTACATACAATTAACAGCATGTAAAAAGTACTTTATCAACTAATACCAAATAGCTGACGAAAAAAATGACAGAATGAAAAGCATGGTCTAAAGCTCAAATGGGTGCACGTAACTTAGATAACATAAAAGGCCCGTGATAAAAGGGAAGTTGAGAAGTTGCTAAACTCCACACTCTAATACTTGTAACGACATATATCGGAATCGATATGAGTTTCATGGTATCGTTTTCCAGCACCGAATAATGTCTGAAGCAAAAGGAGGCCAATATGCAGACCATGGATAGTAGCAGAATCATCAACCCCAAAAAAAGCTTCATAGGCAAGTTCTCAGCAAAGTCTATTACCCTGAAGCTCGATGTCCGAAGTGCAAGGAAATATAGCAACGAAACTGTAGAGAAGCAAAGAGCCAAGAGTCCAAAGAAACAGTAAAAATCAAATAGGGTAACCCCTACAAACGTAGGGCTATCGAAGCTATCAGAAGGCGCATCAACTGCTAATGTTGCAAATGCAACTGTTGCAATCAACGCTGAGACAACCGAGCATGACTCGGAGGTCTTTAATAGCCACTCGCCCCCACTTTTTATAAGTTCTCCATGCGTCCTAATGAAAATTTCATCAGGGATTTGTCCATCTAAATTTTGAAGAAATGCATATTCTGGTGACATTTCCCCCTTCACATTCTATTAAAGAGCAAAGATTAGCTTTTGTTAAACAAGACTTTACGGTGTGATTTCATTTAATATACATATTTACCTTGTACCACATATATTCGGCTTGCAGAAGGGATGCTGGCTCGGGGGTCAATGCAATAAGGTCGTGTTGGAATTTGGCAGCGAGGTGTAAAGAACTATTTCCTTGTTTGTCAAGATGTGCCAACATGTTCATCATTTCGTTCGGGTAGAGACGTAGCATGTTATCAAAAAAGCCCGCTTGCTTCTGCTCGCATGCTATCAATGCAGCATTTTTCCCGTGAGAGTCCAAGTCGAAAGCAGCCATCGGATATTTATGGAGGATCGCATCAGCCACTTCAACTATTCCAAGCCTAGCGGCTAATAGAAAGGGACTTTCCGCCTTCTTACTTTCATTGTTCTTCTCTTCTACATCACATTTCAATATGACATCAACACACTGAACACATGATCTTTGTTACTCTTTGTAATGAAAAATTCATGTTGAATATATCATTTTCTTACTTGATTCATTTGCTATTCCATCATGCTGTAAACGTTGAGGACTGGTCTTGTAGTGATGCTCAGGATGATTAGGATCATTCATATACATTGAAGAATTTTTTACCAATTCGTCCAATAGGACCAAACATGCATTCCATCTCATTTTCTTTTGTCTTAGATTGTTTATCTTTCTGGAACCTGAAACGTATATGTTTGAATTAAATTGTTAATAGAATAGCACAAAAATGTTCATATCCCACTTTGACGAATCCAATATTTAAGAACAGGTCAAATACATCATAAGCCATCTGAACTTGGCACAAAAAACATATATATATTGCCTCTTTGAATTTTGAAAAAATCCTCTCAACTCCCTCAACTTGCAAAAATAGACTGGTTTTTTCGCTTCAACTTTAGAAAATATACCAATTTACTCGTGAAAGTTATGTATCAAATTTTGATTAGAGAAAGAAAAAGACATCTTTGAAAAGTCAAGCCAACTAGAAGATATAACATGTCATTAGGGGAGCAAACCAGTGCATTTTTAGAGTTTCAGTAGACAAATAGGTACACTTTTGTAAGTTCAAGGTGTTGAGAGAACTTTTTTTTACAGTTCAAGGGCTTATTATCTTTTTAGCCTTAAGAATAACATATGGCATATATATTAAAAGAAAACAAATTTATTCACTTTGTTTTATAAAAATCAAAATACCCTTTTCCCTTTTCAATTTTATATTAAAGTAAAAAGAACAAAAGCAGATCTCAACCAATAAGAAATTAAGAATCATGCCATTAAAGATTGAATAGAACAAAAGCATAAAGTACAATGGCATGGTTTGATGAACCAAAATGGAGAGAAAATAAAAGAGGATCAATAACCACGTTGGATTAAATGGAAAATGTTTAACCATGAGAAGCCAGCCATAATGGGGATTACTTTTACTAAAAATAATACTACGTACAACAGACGAGCTATCATCTCAAAAAAAATCCAGAAAAGAGTTTGAGATATATATTTGAGCATGTTTCCATTTCCTGTAAAAAAAATAGCACATCAATATTAGACGAATTTACTGTAGTAACTAATATATCATGTTCAAGATACTAAAACATATTACAGTTTAAGAAGTAGTAAATAATAATTACCAGGTCGACCGAAACTAAGTTGTGTTGGAGTGCATTATGCCTTCTTCTTTGGCTACTTTCTCTTTGAGCACTTGTCAAATTTTCGGTTTCATGGTTGAAAGTGAGATCTTCAATATTTGAATTTACATTCAATAAAATTAAGTTTTAAAATGTTGCTAAGTTCATAATCATATTTAACATAAAAACTGTCTCGTAGATTAATTTCGAGAATTATATAATTACCCTCTTTCGGTAAGAGATCATTGTTCTCTATATCTATAGATCTTTCTCTTGCTGATGCTGTGAAAGATTCGGGATTGATTACAGCAGGCCTTTCTCGCTCATTTTCCATAGGTAGTTCAATATTCAAATCTTGCATACAAATAGTAAACTGTTGGTTACTTTTATCTATCTATATATTGTTTGCTACACTGTTTTGGAAGGAATTAGTATATTCAAATGAAGAGAAATGCATACATTGGAGGATGATCCATTCAACAAATGTGTGTCGATGAGTTGTTTCGAAGGCTGTTGGCTTCCCAGCTAAAACATGAAGAGGCGTTATATGTATTATCTCAAAAGCAAGCCCTACAGATAAAAAAAAAATTAGTTTCTTAACTATATCATCATCAAGAGAATATATACGTATATATAGTAGTGATTTACATACCAAAAAACTCCCGGAACACAGCAATGTGAAGTATGGAGTGAGTGCTTGTTGTATACAAAGAATAGTCGATTGCTTGTCCAGATTCTCGCCTTGCTTTTTGCACGAGAAAATCAAGTGTAAAAAAGGCGTCTCGATTGCCATGAGCAACCGAAGCATAGAGAGGGGTTGCACCATCTTCATTGGTAACCGATAACAGCCTCAAATCCTTAACTGCTATGCTGTTACAGACGGCTGAATCCCTGAGCTGTACTGCTATATGGAGAGCGGTTTCTCCAATGTCGTCTTTTATGCTCAGGATTTCAAATGCTTCGTCTTCCCCGATGTTTCTAAGCATTTTTCTTATGTGCTCGGTTTTGTTCAATCTTGCAGCCATGTGCATTGTTGTCTCGCCTGATGTGCCTATCTTGAGTTTTCGAGCTTCCCCTCTATCCTTGTCCACAACTGCGTCCCAGTTGCCTCTCAACACATCCTCGAATATCGACATTTTTAAGTTTTTTTTTAATTTCCTCAAATGGATTACAGTTCATACATGAATTGTTTCTCTGTGATCCAATATGTCGAGGTCTAAGATGCCAATTTTATATATGGAATGCGAAAAGAATCTATAATGCTTTTTTGAAAAGAAACCTCTGCTTGTGGAGCACACATTGCTACATTCTTTCTTCTTTTTCATAACAAGTGGGAAATGCTCCTATATATATTTTCTATACAAAGATACTAATGTCATTACTTTGAAACCATAGAAAGAAAAGGAAAGAAAAATACATGGATTAGAGAATTGAATATATAAACATAGTAAGAAATCATCAAAGTTATATACTATTCAACATAAGACTAACATCATTTAACACATGCCCTTAGTAATCACAAGTACAACAGTAATCAAAGCAAATGGAGAAGAGTATGCTAAACAGATAACACTGACAGCAACACTTTACATAGATATAAACAACTCATTAGCCAATAGCTGTTGGAGTTAGTGCCTAAAAATGTATTCATAATGCATTTAAGTTGCTTGAATTTATTTAGTGGAAGTAGATATTAATTAGTTTTTTTATTAAGTCGTATTTCTCTTAATTAATTTGGTAGAATAGCATAATGTGTCAATTCTAGTAGTAGGTTATCTGTTGGTTTCTTTGTATCCCTAATATAAAGACTTAATTGTATTGTGAATTTTAGAATGATATGGGTAATCAATTCCAGCAATTCTACATTTTATCCTATTCTCACTTGATCTTTTTCCCTCTAAAATTTCCTACAACAGAAGTAAACATGAAGATCAATAGCAGACATAAGTAAAAGATTTAGGGTTGAAGAAAGCAAACTCGTTTCTTTTAAATTGGTTTGCTCTCTTACCTAAATCAAGTTTCCAAATTAATTTCTTTGACCATTAATCCACTTAGAGTTCTTTTCAAATTCATATGTTGTTTCAACTTAGAGACAACCAAGATTACTAATACCAATGACCCAACCAATTGGCCTTTGGTCAAGTAGTACACCTTCCAATGTGTTGGTGGAAGGTCTTGGATTCGAAACCCTGCCGCTTCAAGGATTTACTAATTATTCAGAAAAATACCATTGACCCAATAGAAAATCTCTTTCTTCTAAGAAAATCTAAAGATTGTACAAAGAAGATCTAGGTACTGTGTTTTTGTATTTCACTGTTTGAATTGTGGTTGTTGAAAGATTAAACTCAAAATAATCTTAAATGAAGCTCTTTTCTAATCATATATGTTCTTCATGTTGAATTCAGCTTTAATTTGTAGGCTTCTTGGCAGAATTTGTTGTTGTAGATTGGAAGTATTGTCAAATTTAAACCGTTAATAAAATTTTGAACCGTTGAATAGGCGAATTTTTAACTAGTGAATAAGTTGCTTTACACATAAGAAAGCTTTCTTTATTAATGTTTTATATTTTCTTAAAGCGATAGAAGAAAAGGAAAAGATTATACAGGTATAGTAGCACATGTGATGCAATTTCAAAACGTGCTTGCAAATGAGGAAACAAAATACAGACACGCTACCTTTTCTTCCTTAACATTATTAGATTATTATAATCAATTAATAAATTAATGAAAGAGATGTTAGTTGTTAGGTCCGAACACTTTCTCAAATTCATATGTACAGTTTATCTTTAGAGTAAATTATGTGTATTCTTGTTTGATTAACCAAGCAAAGGTGTAGTTTCTCAGATTCTTCCAAACATAAATTAAACAAATTAGGTTGCTGGCATTTATCGATATAACCATTGTATGCTTTAACAAAGATATTAATTGTGCTTTAAGAACACAAGAATTGCATTAAAGTTTAGGCATTCCTTTGTTTAATTTTTTGTTTACCATTTACCCTCTTTTAATAATATTCGATGATTTTCGAATCTCTAACTTTGCTACTTGACGTGGCCAGATCATATACATCGATACCATAGTTTAAGATTACTTCTCAACATATATAAATGGCTTATTGCATCCGGACCCCCCTGAACTTATTCGTTTTTATGTCCGGTCCCCCTGAACTTTTAAAAGTTTCTCTCGCCCCCCTGGACTTTCTAAAAGTTCCTCTCGCCTCCTTCAAAAACTATCAAAAGTTTCTCTCACCCCCTTAGGTGCCACGTGTCAACTTTTTAATTGTAACGCCTCATTGGGAAAAGTGTCGTGTTTAATTCTTTAATCCATTCTCTGTAACTGTTGTATTTCCTCTTTCTTCATTTTTCTTTTCACACTCATCGATTGTAACTCAAACCACATTAATTGTACAAAGGCAAGGAAATATCAGATAACACCAGTAACATTATTTATATTACATAAAACCATAGGGTTCAAAAGTACTTCTTGACAGTCAACGAAGAACCATACAGGCATCACAATTCTTTAAATTTTCCTTACATAAGGTATACTAATAGATATGGCGACTATACGAAACTTTGTGTTTGTACCTACGCTGAGGCTCCTTATTGAAGATAGCATGAGCCAAATCAAAATATAGTGACAACTGGGCCAGCACAAAAATTGTCACAGGCAAACACGTGGCAGCATATAAGGGATAAGACACGTACTTCAAGTCAACTTGGAGAACAAAAACATGGCCCGCACAGAATGAGACAAGCATCGAAGCTATGGAAGTGAAGAGTGATAAAAGCCCCATAAAAAGTTTTCTTGGTAGATTCATTGCAAAATCCCTTTCTTGGAACCGAGAGGTGATAATTGTCAGGAAAATAAGAAGTGCAGTTACCGAAGAGCTGAGGGCTACAAGAGATGCAATGGC
>CAOJBJ014100886.1:0-13182 GCA_948291685.1 Euphorbia celastroides | reverse complement strand
ACTAAATTAAATTACAACTGAAATTTTAGATGGATTACAAATAATTGATTAGGGATTCTTCCGACTAAGGATGATTTCGGCTTGTTATCATTGATCATAGACATAAAAGATTGATTTTTCCCAATTTCTCAATTAATCGGTGTAATCATGAAATAGCACGATTAGTTCTTCAATAAGGTGGAATCGAATAAGTTAGCAAATTCGAAATCCTCAATTTCAAAACGCACTTATAGAAGTAGCTTACAAGATTTATTTTCGAAAAGGCTTTAAGTGTCAAGAACCGATTTTAAACCAAAATATTATGATAGCATGAATAAATTGGATTAATTTAATCAACACCACGAATTATGATAGCATGAATTCGTTCATCACGGAATTCTCGAATTGTTATGATAGCAAGAACAAATTAGAGATGACAATATGTTAACTAGAGAAAATGTTAATTGGCCAGATTAAAATGTTCAAAAGAAAACAATTAGAGATATTACCGGTATTTGATCGAAAACTGAAAAATCAAGAACAAAATATGAATGATGCCTCACAATTGATAACTCGCTTCAAGTCGATCCTTAATCGAAAGAAAAGTTGAATTAGCCGCTCATGAATTGAATAACCAAAACTGAAATTGAATTAAAAACCAAAATCATGAACAAGAGTCGTTCAACAAGCTACTCCCTAGACAACGAGTTCTGATCCAGCCAAAAGATCCATTCTGCTGGAAAATTACAGCTATTAAAAAGAAAACACAAAAACTAACTAACAAGGAAAATAGTCTCCTACTTAATTACAATCACTAAATAGCTAAAAGGAGTTCCAAAATAAATAAGATAATGAACTCAAAATTCCAAGGAGATAAAATCTGAAGATCTTCAACAGAATTGGAAAGTTCAGCCTTGAGAATCACGACTCTTTTTCAAATTTTCGCAACTCCAGTGTTCTGCCGATTTCAGCTAATCTGGACTCCAGAGCAGCAAGTGATTCAACTCCAAAATAGTTCCAAATCAATGCAAAACAGTACCCAACTCCAGAAATGCTCCAGCTTTCATTAAAAACCTGTAAAACACCAGAAATATGTCTAAATTCAGTAGCATCCAACTCCAAAACAATCTAAGATCAACACCATAAGTATGCATTTTATGTGTAACATCAAACATCAATACAAGTCTTCAACCTTACACATATATGTTCCACTGTTATCCAACAAACTTATTGTCTTACACTATATTGTTCTTTCTGTTTTTTCTTTGAAACTAGATCCACGATGATAAACTTTTGGTGAACTTTTGTTCCTTTACTTCGTACCAAGTTATACTAGTTCTGTAAATTGAAATTAGATATAAGCTTGTTTTTATAATATAAACCAAACAAAAACTAATTTATACCAAAAGTAAACTATAATGAATAAGTAAACTCATAAGCATATATTTTATGAAAAAAAATAAAACAAAAAAAATAATAAATGCTACTTAGATTTCATGCTAAACCAACAACTTAATATTTGATTATTTTACAGTGTGAAACCAATAACTAACCCCTAAGTTTCATTATTCCTTTAAAGATTAGAAAAAGCTAACCAAGTTCAATTAAAAACTAATCAACCTCACATGTATCCCGTCTCTTTCTTATTTTACCGTTCTACCCTTATGCTATGTAATTGGCAAATTACAAAGCGAGGTTCTTTCGTAATTCACCAGAACCGCAAATTCAAGGCGGGAAAAAGAACCGTTTGGAATTTAAACAAAACTGGCATTTCAAATTTTCGAATCTATCAATTATAAAGCTTCTACAGTACGCTTTATCTTTTTATTTTCACCAAAGATCTCTCAAATCCTTGTCCGAGTGAACTGACTGAATCGCAACAAAAGGAATTTGGATTGATGAACCCAATATGGATTTTCATTCCTTGAAGAGAAATCAACTGCAATCGCTCTGCAAAAAGCATGGCATCCCGGCCAATCAAACCAACCGTCAAATGGCGGATCTGTTGGCTGCGGCTCTCAAGGTATGTACTTCGATCTCCCAAATTTCTCTATTTTACTCTTTAGTTGATTCGGTTTGTGAGTTATTGTGTAAATTGTTTTTGTTATCTTTCATTCCTGCGGTTCTTTGCTGAAACTGCTGGAAAAGAAATTATTAGAATTAATCAGCGGTAATTGTTATACTAGTCACATGAACGGATAAAGAACATGAGTTACGAGTAATTACCCACTGACGTGGTTTGCATTTGTTTTAGCCGATGAAAAGAAAACTTTTGAAGCCAATTTATATTGGGGGAAATTATTGGCTGTGGGAAAACTACAACTGTGAAATTTGGTCCGCTCTCTTTAAGCAAGCTTTCTTTTTTTCCTGCTTTCTCGACAATATCAGCAAATATGGCTATGATTTTATTTTTTTTAATTCAAATAACTGCGTTTTATACTGCTATTCGTTTAGCATATTTGGCTCTAATAATGCTCTTATATTTCAGCAGGTTCCTTTTCTAAGTCAATTGAATTTTATGCCAGTAACTGACAGTGTCAGGTTGCATTTGTTTTATGGAGCTTGTGGTGGAACTATTCCTGTTTTATTTGGGGGTTATGGGCTTAATCAACAAGTGCGCTATTTGTATTTTTTTTTGGGGAATTATTGTGCTATAAGCCTGTGTTTATGGTGATGTAGGGTTAGTTACGATTATAATTAATCTTCTCCTTCAGAAATGATTACTTACTGTCTCCAAAATTGCTGCAGGTGAAAGGCAAGTCGAACCTTAAAGAAGACAGAAGCGAGGCTGTCTCCGAGGATGAGCAGAAACTGTCAAAGAAAGTGCGTTTTAGTCCTGAGGTTGAAATGCGTGAATATGAGCCTTCAGGATACAAAAGGCCAGTTAGGATGACAAGAGGTGCATCGAAATTGGCTAAATCTTCCTTGGAGGAATTGGAAAACAATGTTATTTCTGATGAAGTTGGCAGCACAAGAGGCAGGAATGGAAGGACAGGAAGAGTTTCTAGGACAAGCCGTTCACAAGCTAAGGAGGTTTCTTCTGTAACTGAAAGTGAGACTGAAACTAGCCATTTGGCCGATGCAATAACGATACCGATGGCTGGTGAAGTTGGAAATGGTGAAAGGAGATCATTGAGAAGCAGGACTGTTTTTACAGAAGCTGTTGAGATAAATGGAGTTGCTACTTTAAAAGGCAGTGAAACTGAAAAGGGTGCGGGGCGATCAACAAGAAATGGTACTAAAGTCACAGATCCTGAGCTGGCTTGTGATGAAGTTGCCGATGTGGATGGTAATGAAGCTGGAAAGGGCGCAAGAAGATCAGCCAGAAATGCAGATCCTGAATTGGTTAATGGTGGGGTTGCAAATGTGGATTGTGGCCAAGTTAGAAATGATGCCAGGCGCCCAGCAAGAAATGGGGCCAAGGATGGAGTTGTTGAAAAGGCTGGTGGTGAATCTAGAAAATGTACAAGGCGGTCAGCGAGAAATTTGGCTGAACGTACTGACTCTGAACTTGTTAATGATGGTATGCTGAATGTTGATGATGGAGAAGCTAGAAAGAATGCAAGGCGATCAGTAAGAATTGGGGCCAACTCTGCCAACTGTGAACCTGTCAAAGATGAAGTGAATAAGGTTAAAAGGTCTAGAGCTCACTCTGTATCGAGTCTTACTACTGCTGAAGGGAAAGAAGGTCTTGGTGCTGCAGTTAAAGAATCTTCAAAGGGTATTGGTAGAGCTGATTCTAAACGGAAATCTGGGGTGCAGCATGATGACACTTGGGAAAGTAGACAAATGGTACCGAATGAAATACTGAAAAGGAAGGCTCAGCCCCCATTGGTCAACTCATGTAAGCCCAGGCGTAAAGCTGTAGTATTGAACCCCAACATAATTGCTGAGGAGTTGGCAATTGAAAAAGCAATTGGAAAAGAGGAACATAAGGGGAAAGAACTTCACAGGTCTACTAGAAGAGCGTCCATGTATGTTGGGGCATCAACGTCTGACAAAGCAAATGAAATTGCAGAAAGAAAAGAGATATCTCAATCAGTTAAGATGGATACTTCTGCAATTGTCAGTGACTTGTTAGCTGTAAAGCCTCCACGAGCATCTAAAATGAAGACTAAGACCACAGAAACTGCACTTCCTGGTGCAGATACTGACACGGCAATATCAGAAGCTGTGGGTGGAAATGATATTGCTAAGAAAAAGGGAAATATTAAAGGAAAACGTCGCAGGAAAACAAATATTGATCCAGTGGATGTTCCAGCTGTGAATTCTGGAATTGTGTCTGATATAGATAGTACGACAAATTTGGTGGAGACCGTGTCTTCAACACCTGCAAGTGATTCTAAAGATGAAGATAAATTGAAGGTTGTGGGGGAATCTGTTGTTGTAAATGAGGCCGTAGTTCTCAACACTGGAAATATAATCTCAAATAGCAGCATCAAGGGTACTGAAGATGAGCAACGCCAATCATCTGCCGGTCGCATGAGTTTAGTGAATATCAGAGAAACTCTGAAGGTTACAGAGGGGTCTGATAATGCAGATGAGGCCATTGTTACCGTTGAGGGCGGTGCACCCGATCGATGCCAATCATCTGAGAAATGTCCAAACTTAGTCAATGAAGAAGAAACGCTGGAGGATTTGGAAGGAACAGAAGTTGCAGACGAGAATATTGCTCTTGAGACGAGGCATTTTATCTCAGAAATCAGCATTGGGGCTGATGCTCATCGTCATTGTGGATCATATGAGAAATTTTCGAAGTCAGGCGGTGTAGACATAGCAATGAAGGTTGCAAGCAGATCCAAGATTCAAAATAATAACATTGCTCCTGACAAAGGAAGTTTAATTTCTAGCAGCGGAGACCAATGCCAATCATTGAAGAAGTCTGCAGATTCAGGAAATGAAGAGACACTGAAGCTTGCTGCAGAGTCTGTGTCTAATAACAAGGACAATGTTCCTGACTCCGGTAATCTAGATAGCAATCTCCAAGGTGATGAAGATGCTGAGAATCGACCATCTGAGAAATGTACAAGTCCAAACGATGATAGTTTAGGTGACACAGACAATTTAATTTTCAATGGAGGTGTCCAGGGTTTTGCAGTTGATCAGTGCAAATCATTTGAGAAGTTTTCAAGTGTGGACTATAATAGTCCAGTTAAACAATCAGCTTCTGGCTGTAAGTTTCCATTAGAAAGAAATTTGTTTTGGATACTTTTGGGTTTGCTGTTTACTTACTGTATGCTTCACGATTTGCAGGTAAAAACTCAGTTTTCACTGGCTTGAAGAAAATGTTTGATGAAGAAGAAACGCCGGTCATCAGAGATTTGAACAATGGAACTGATGATAGCAAGGGCCATTCAGATGAATTTGATGGGATAAATATTCTAGAAAGGCTCGAGAATACAGAAGAGGGAACCGAGAATGATTTGACTCCTGAAAAGGGAGTACCTTTGCAATCAGTCAACTTGGAGATTGTCACAGAGAGGATTGAAGAACCAATCCAGGGAACTGAAGTTGGAAGGTCTATCGAAGGAGAAGGAACAATTAGTTATCTGGAATGGAATGCACAGGGTGGTACGGTGAATGAAGAACAGAATGAACAGAAAGTTTATCAATGTAATGCAAATTTAGAAAATGAAGAAGAGACACTGACGGTTGCAGTGGAGTCTGTGGTGATAAGTGAGGAAACTGTTCCTGAAACTGCTAATTTAATCTTAGATGGCACCGTCCGGGAATCTGAGAAATGTGCAAGTCCTGACACTGGTAATTTAATCCTTGATGGCGGCATCCAGGGTGCTCAAGAATTTCAGGCAAAAGAGTTGGATGTGGCTATTTCATCTGATGGTTTTTCACTATCAAATCAATCAAAATATGGCGGTAAGCTTCTAATATGAATGAGATTTTATAGACACTTTTGGCTTTGGTATTTACTGCTGTGTACTTCTGGGTGTGCAGGTCAAAACTCAATTTGCACGGGATTAAAGAAAATGCGGGCACAAGAGAGATCATCTGGCAGGGACTCAAACTGTGAACGAGCTGAGTTTGATGGTCATTCAGAGGAATTTGATGGGATGAACATTCTAGAAAGGCTTGACAATACAGAAGATGAAACCCAGAACGATTTGATGCCAGATAATGGAGGACCTTTACTATTAGTAGACATGGAGACTGTCATAGAGAGCATTAAAGATCTATTCCAGGAAACTGATGATGTCAATGACTGTTCAACTGAAGTTTTTAGATTTGTCAAAGCGGATGAAGTGGTCAGTGATCTAGAATGGAACAAACAAGATGTTGTAGTTGATGAAGAAGAGCATGGACATGAAGTTCATGAGTGGAAAGCATCAAAGACTATCATGGAGGACGCTGGACAAATGTGTGATGGTGCTAATGAGCACTCCAACGAAATGGAAAGGAATTATGTTGGAAAAGCATCTTGTGGTAAGTCTGCAACGTATATCATTATGCTCATCTTTTCCAAAAGCCTTTTTTAATAAGGTGGTAGCCAGAATTTTAATTTTCAATTTCACATGAATTTTTTTTCTGTTAGTAAGCATCAAAAAGTAAATTCTTTTTCTTGATATGCAGAAGTATTCAATGGAGAAATAGAGAAGGAAGAAGTTCTGATTATGGAGGAGAAACCTGGTGAAGATGCAAATAATTCGACAGACAATCCAAGCATAGGAAATGATGCAAGAAGCCATGACGACGTTGCTAACCAACTTAACACCATCCCTGTGAATGAAGGAGGATTATTAGATAGTGTTGGGTTTACAAATGAACTTCCGTGTGAAGGCCAAAATCAAATTCAACCAATGGAGACTGTTGCCACTTTTGCTAATTCTAAGGAAACAACAAACATTGAAGATGTTGATTCTGTTTCTGCATTGGAAGGCAAGATGGACGATGCAATAGGTGGTTATGTTAAGTGTTAAATGCTGAAAGAAAAAGTTCTTTGCTTAAGTCTTTAAATATTGTTATTAGTTTTGTTTGCATTTTAACTTTTATTACTCAAATTCAAATCACAGAAATGGAAGACTTTGGGTTGAACTTACTTTTTCAAGCAGAAGAAAGTGTGGTTAAACAGCCACATGCAGAGGAAAGAAACGAAGTCGGGGCAGTGGATCAACTTCATGCATTCACTGCTGATGTGGTTAATCAAGGTAATGCGTTCTAGCGTGATATTAATGTTTTAGGCTTCACCTTCTTATTTTGTTCCAATTAAGTGTCCATTTCCTCACACTAGAATCTTAGGTGGTACTACAGATGAAGGTCAAAACAGTTGTGAATTAAAACCGCTACCATCAAAGAAGGCATGCCTGCATCCTGAAAATGACAAGCATGGTGTTCATTGTGGACCATCGACCTTCCCAATGACGAAAATGACAAGTTCAAGTGGTTTGATTCAAATGACTCCCCAGGAAATTGCAGAGCCATGTGCCATGAAGGAGCACAAAAAGGCAGCTGATCAAATGAAAGAATCACTAGCTGTTGGTGAAGATACTATAACGGTAGATACAGATGAAATGGGTGGTGGTGCTAATGAGCAATCAAACTTAGTTCAAGGAAATGATATGAAAAATGACATTGGTGTACAGAGGATTGAAAATGTTGACTCAACTGATGAAGACCAGCTTGAAGTGGAAACTCCTAACTGGAAAGATGGTGAAACTGTACATCACTTTGAGAAGGATGATATCCAAAATGCAGAGGGCAAAGAAACTGTTGATTCAGGGGAATGTGGCAGCCATGATTTGAAGCTAAGTATAAGCAACTCTAAAGCAGAACTTGGAGATGGGAAAGGAACTATTCAATTTGTCCAAGAAGAGAAGCATGTGAACACAGATCAACATGATATTGCTACCAGTATAGCTCTCACATGTAAGGACCATTAACTCATCTTCCTAATTATTTTAAGTATGTGCTTTGTACATGTGCAATACGTTTTTGGACCTCAGATGCGGCTTTCCCAATTCCCTGTTTGTTCTTTTATAAAAGATAATCATGAACTTGAACAAAGTTCTTTTTTCTACTTGATTGTATTATATTAGAATTAAAAGTTTGAGAGTGCTTTGCTGTAGTCCAGAAGGCAAGAGGACTTAGGATATGCTAAATTGCTACTATTATTTTTCATGATTTTTTCATAAATTATGTCCCTTGCCTGTTCATCTAACATCAGAATACACTTGACAGTGCTAGATAATCGTGCTACATATACTTAGACTTGTTTTAATGCACTCGGAACTTTTCGGACTTGTTTTAATGCACTTGGAACTTTTCTGATTTTGCAGGTGAGGAAACAGCTAGGATCAGCGACAATGGAGATGAGAAAAATCTTTTAGAAGGAAAACAAGTGGATACCTTGCCTCAATTTTCCATGAATGAGGCAAACGATGGACAAGTGTCCAACATTGCAGCACTGAAGAAGTCTAGTGATGGGACATGTGCAGAAGATCTACAAGATAACATGATTTGTGCCAGAGAAATTGGTGATAGCAATATTGGGGAACCATTTCTGTCTGAAGCATCCGATGCCCCAGAATTTCCCACACTGCCCTCACATAAACTCAACAAATGTGAAGATGAAAGCTTAGAGGTTCACGTTGAATCCGAACTGTTCACAGACATGGAGATCAATTTGTTTAGTGGGAACAGAGAATGCGATCAATTTGTCCATGGGGATCTCTCAAAGGGAAGTTTGATTGGAAATGACTCAGAACAGGCATTGCAAGAAGAAAAACACCATCTTGAAAAGGGTGCCCTTGGCTTGGAAGGCGATTCAGGGTGTGCTGAGCTGAACGAAGATAAAAATGCAAGTGCCGAGAGAGATGGACAAGATATGCATTTTCAAAAGTCTATTGATGAACCTGGTGACATCTTCACATTGAACAAAGATTGTACTGAATTTCAGGATGATTATTTGGATCAAAGCATAGGTATGGATATCCCTGGTATCCAGGAAGAACAAAAGAATATATCATCCTTTGGAGACCAAGGCATCAGCGAAAATGAAGTACTCAGAACAAACGAAAATCGAGCAGCCACAGAGAAAATCAATGCACTAGAAGAGGCTGAAAATGGAGAATCTTTACCATCAGTTATCTCTGATGAAGCGTCAAAACCTGAAATGGAGTTGCATCATTCTATCACACAACTGAATGAGAAAACATCTTATGGTAAGCGAGCTCTTATGCTTAACTTATTTCAAAAGCCTGTTTTGATTATAGGGTAATTAAGAAGCTCGAACTTAATGTATCTTCAATTCTTGGTCTTCATTCCAGGAGGATTCTTATTTTTAGAATCACATAGTGAAACCTTCTTTTTCTTACCATGCAAACTCATATAATATCGATTTTGACTGAAATGCAGATGAGTTTGATGGTCATATGGAAGATGACGAAATGATTGCAAACATCGATGGACAGACGCAGAACTGTGAAGAAAATACGAATAATACTACAGCTTACCCAACTGCAGGAAATGACGAAAGAGACCCTGGGGACATTTATCATGAACCTGAACTTGAGGTTGAGGATGAGGTTGTCCCTGTTGCCAACTCTAAGCCATTTGAAGGAGAGACATCTAAAACTTGTGAATCCCTTAGCTATGGTACGTGTTAAAAGCTTTGAGAAAGTAAAGTTTTTTGCTTTTAGTTTCTACTTTCTAGTTGCTAGTAGCTCTGTTTCAGAATCTTCAGCAATTATTTATTCAGTGATTCCAATGACAGAAACTGATGCGTTTGAACTGGATTCATTATTCAAAAACGACGAGATTGGGGCTGAACCTAACAATTGGGAACAAGAAAATGCTGCTAATCTTAGTGCTCAAGAAACACAACAATTTGAGAAAACGTCAGAAATAGGAGCAACAATGGTGGATCAATCTCATGCATCCACAACTTTGGATGACCAAGGTATGGCAGAATTTATAGTTTGATTCTTCTGCATATTTGTATTTACTATTTAGGAGCAACACAGTCTAGTTCTTGACTTCGTTCCAATCCTATACAGCTGAAAGCAAGATTAGTGAACTGAAATCAGTATCACCAACTGATAAAAGTTCACATCTTGAAACTGAAACTGACAAGGTTAAGAGTGTCAAAAGGGAAGCACAGTCTGCATCTGTGATCAAAAGAAGTAGAACTGATTTAATCCAAAGTACTCCCCGAAAAGTTGTAGATGTGCTTGCTATGAAAGAGAATGCATCCAATCTCAAGATGGAGCATCCAGCGAGCTTGACTGCCTCCAGAATGTCTCACAAAAGGCGTCCTCTCGAGGACTTGACGAAGCAATAGATTTATTTATTGTGCCACTTTTACGTGTTCTTTTTATGATACTTGGATTCGGGATTTTGGGTCTGAGCTGATGTGAGCATATCTCATGCATTATAAGCATGTCAGGTCATAACCTATTGATTTGTTAAATACTCCTAATTTGTGTTAATGGCTTTTGGTTATTAAATGTTGCATCTATTGTTTAGATACTTGAATTGCGAATCTTGCTCAAAAAGCACCCATTTGATTTTGCTTATGACTTTAGAGGACAGTTCATTTTAAGCAAAAAAATAATTGTATCAAATCACATCAAATCTTTGCTTCTTAGGCAAGTATCTTAATGACAAGCCAAAAGTAAAGTCATCATAGAGAAGTAAGAAATTTTCTATTTATCTCTCTATTAAATATTAGATGTTTAGCTTTACAAACCAAATAAAACACCATTAAAACCAGAGCCGCAAGAAAATCAAAGAAACTAGGCAATATAATTGACAATGTATCAAAATTGCAAAATCCCTTATAACTACCACTCTCAATCTCTGCTGCAATATCCTTGAGAAACTTATTCAGAAGAATCACATTGCAAATTACCCTAATGTCCAAAATCCTAACTCAATGCATCATGTAATCAGTTACAATTCAAGCCACAAACTTCTAAAACTATACCATCCTTCGCCACAAACGGGTTAACCCGAACCCACAACAGCGAAAAAATCGAGGTCAGGAGAATTGACCAGACAACAACTATACTAGGAATCCTATCTTGTTTCCCCATAAGCCCCTTAAGAAACGGATAGAGATGCAGAATAACCCAAAGGGCGAAAAACACCCTCCCGAAAAGCGGACCCCACGAATCATACCCGTTATCAATAGCATCCGAAACTCCAACAGCCAGCCCCACAATATTTATACAAAGCAAAGTCATTGGAGGGATCAACAATGAAGTCCACTTAAACACATAGAGCTCAGAAAACGCCCCATCGTCTCCCGCCTTTGAAGTAACTGTAAAATTCGTGTTAACCCCAGCTAACACCTTTAGTAGGCCTTGAAAAAGTGCAAATAAGTGAGAAGAAGTGCCACCGATCACCCAAAACTGCTCGTTTCTCCACCAATCATGAATGCCGACTTTTCCCCATCCCATTTCTAGGATGCTAGTCAAGGCTATGGAAATGAACAGAGCCATGAAAAGTAGGCCCGCGTAGTTGCTTATCTCGGGGACTATGAATTTCCCGGTAACAAGGCAGATGGCAGGCAATGTACAGTATGCAATCAAGGGTATAGATGTCAATGGGTAAACAACCGAGCTTATGTAGGAAAACCGAGCCAAGGACTTGAGCCCACAGCCATAGCCATACCATATGGGGCAGTGCTTACTCAACATGATTTCAACTGACCCTAATGCCCATCTCAGTACTTGGTGAAGTCGGTCCGAGAGATTTATAGGAGCCGACCCTTTAAATGCGGGCCTTTTTGGTATGCAATAAACCGAACGCCAGCCCCGGCAATGCATTTTGAAACCGGTGAGTATGTCCTCTGTGACCGAACCATAAATCCACCCGACCTAGAAAGAATGAAAATTTATGAGCCGGTTAAACAAAATGTGGAATTCGAAACACGGGTTTTGATTTTCTTGGGATGCATACCTCTTTCCCCCATTCGGTTTTGTCTTCATAGCCACAGGTTATAACATGAATGGCTTCTTTCAAAAGTGAGGCAGTAGTTGCCCCTTTTGGAACTCCGCCATCTTCCATAAAGGTTGAAGTGATGAACACCAGCGACTGTCCAAACTTTTTCTCGAATTTCACTAGGGGCATTAGCTCGGCTTTCTCATTATCTATTCCTTCAATGCCCTCCTCAATATTTTCCAAAGCATGTACCCGCTTCGAAGCTTCCTTCTTTTTCTTGCTTGATTTCTGTTTCTTGTTATTTTTTCTAGTTTTGCAGCAAAAGAAGCACCATTTTGGCCAGCAATTGCATGTTTTTCGGGGCGGTTTTTTCTTGACCGGGGCATCATATCCATAAAGCGCCTGCCTCCTGAAAACACACCCCGTTCCTACATATATCGGCCCTTGAATCCCATCCAATCCTTTCATGTTGACCTGAAAGTACCCGAAAAATCGAATAAGCTCTTATTCAAGTACCGAAAACGAAAAAACTGCCAAGAATTTTACATACATCGAAGAACACAACGTTTCGATTTGAGTATCTATCGTGTCGATCAATGCCATCAAATCTCTGTGGAAATTGCACATAGCAGATTTTCTTTCCAGATATTGGATCCATCATAAAGCACATAGCTTCCCGAAGCGCCTTACTGTTGTTTATGTAATGATCACAGTCAACATTCAGCAAGTATGGAGCATTTGTTATGACAGCTGACACTCTAACCAAAGCATTCATTGCTCCTGCTTTTTTGTGGTGATCAAATCCCGGTCTTTTCTCTCGGGATACATAAACTAGGCGAGGCAATTCATTTCCTTCTATATCAGTAGGACCATCATGACCCAAAAATACCTGACAAATACGGGTTTAGATAAAATTAAAGTTCAATTCTTTAATTATTGGGAAAAGATCCCTTTTACCTGAATCATTCCAGGATGATCCCTTATATTGTTCCCAGGCCATGGAGTGCCATCTTGCATTGTCCATCCCTCTTCTGGAACCTTCTGTGCCACCGCCACCAACCCGTTTATTTTTACTCTAAATTCTTCATATTCTCTCTGAAAACCCCAAAAAAGAAAGATTATAAAACCAGCAATTAGAACCAAGCTGAGATTAGTATCAGCAATTAGTACCTTCATGGCACGGCGCTCTCTAACAAACTCTGGATCTATTTTGCCTCTCAAATAGTCAACCTTTTCAGCAAAATACCATTCGGGAGCTCGGGGTTCGATTCTGAACCTCTTGCAAAATGGGACCCACTTTCTCGCAAA